>SJYA01002795.1:10256387-10324969 GCA_006410615.1 Neotragus moschatus | reverse complement strand
GAGGAAACCTAAGAGATGCAGGCTCGATCCCTGGGCATCTGGAGGAGGGCATCCGCCCGCTCCAGTATTCTTGCCTGGAGAATCCTCATGGACAGAGGAGCCTGGAGCGCTACAGCCGTAGGGTCTCAAAGAGTGGGCCGCGACTGGAGCGACTTAGCACGCACGCACAGGCTGTAGAGCCGTCTCAGTGGTTGTGTCGCCTGGGTTTAGTTGCTCCATGGCCTGTGGGGTCCTCCCAGCCCAGGGATTGAACCCACGTCTCCTGCATTGGCAGGTGGGCTCCTTACCACTGAGCCACCAAGGAAGCCCTATTTTTACGTTTTTGAGAGACTACCAGCCTATTTTTCACAGTAGCTGCGCCAGTTTTCTGTCCCATCAGCAGTGCAGGAGTGGTCCAGCTCCTCCACATCCTCGAGAATGCTTCATGTTTATTTTCCTTTAATATTAAAGCTATCCTAATAGGTAAACTTGGGGGTTTTAGTGCTCATGTCTGATTTGGAGCATACAGATCTGTAACCTGTGGCAGAGGGTAATGATAGTAACCGCAGTTGGTGGTAGGAATCAAAGAGGTCTCAGCAGGAGAAGGTCATCGACCAGCTAATATCAGAGAGCGTGAAAGCAGCAGGAGGCCAGGCCGCCCAGATGAGGGAAGAACAGTAGAGCCACACCCAGAAAACTGTGCATACTTAGGGCTGCTTTCCACCACAAGTGTGTAGAGAAAAGGCTGGCAGCGGACAAAGAGGAACCAAAGCTATTAAAAGAATGGAGGAATTGGTCCAGAACAAAGGCTAAAGCTCCAAGGGGGTAGTTTGGGTCATCAGCGTCCACTTTTTACAAGTATATGATGGGCAAAAGCAGCAAGGAAAAATTTTTTTAAGGAAAAGGATGTTTAAAACAGGGGAAATATACTAGCAATATGCCAAAGACTTAAAAAGGAGAATTTGAATTCAATATTAGACCCCCCCCCAAAAAAATTAAGATAAAGTTATACAAAATGAGGAATGGTTTCACCACCAAGTGAGGAAGTACTATTTTTGGAACTGCTTCTGCTGAAAGAATGTGTCTTATTGGAGGGAAAGTTCAGTCTTTCCACAGATCAATCAAGTAACAGAAGAATGTTCAATCTCTGGATTCTCTGATATATATGTATATTTTTTAAGCTTGGTCAGGTTCCCATTTCCCTATTCCTAGTTGATGTCAGAAAACTCTCAAAATTCAAATCCAGTGCATGTGAAATCCAATTTATATTCTTCCTTCTTTCCCACTCCACCTCTTTGAAGAATTCCCCTGACACCGCAGCTTCCCCTGCCACCCCTCTTGTGCTTTGGAATCACTGTCATGCCTCCTTCCTTCACTGACCCAGTCAGGGGTTTCTTCTAACTTGCATTCTGAACTTGCATCATTCTCCACTGCCCCAGCCCTGATCACAGGTTATGTATAGAGCATGGCTTATCCATTGAGCAGGCTTATCCACAGAGCATGCCAACAACTCCCAGCTCACCTCTAGTCTTCATCTCCCATTTATCCGCCACTCTCAAACCCCAAGGCCACCCTACCACCCACTGCTCTACAGCTGGTCAAGCCCCAACCCATCCTTGACTCCTGGTTTCCCATAAGAGTAGCCTGAAAATTTTTAAGTGACCTTCAGGACAAATCAACCTCCACCCTATAAACAATCACTGCTTCCTGGATTCACCACATGTGGTTTTTTAAGCTACAGTATTACCACATTGTAAATCATATATACTTCAATATAAAATAAAAAGTTTTAAAAAAGTTACAATATTGGAAAAATAGTATTATTTCAACAGCAAAAATTCAAGGCAAAATTTCCCACAGTCTCATCAGTTTGTATACATCCATGGTATCCTCAGGGTTCCCTGGTGTTGCAGATGGTAAAGAATATGCCTGCAATGCAGGAGACCTGGATTTGATCCCTGGGTCAGGAAGATCCCCTGAAGAAAGGAATGGCCACCCACTCAAGTATTCTTGCTTGGAGAATCCCACGGACAGAGGAGCCTGGTGGGCTACAGTCCGTAGGATTGCAGAGTCCGACATGACTGAGCGACTTTCTCTTGACTTAATGGTATCCTCTGGTCCTTGTCCGTATGCTCAGCCCATGTTTACAGACTTGCAGTAATGTTGATGGAATTTCCTATCTTATTTTACATAACATGATGTAGGGAGTAATTTTCTATTTTGTTAGTAATGTTGCCAGATCATTTCCCCAAAGCATTGCTGCAATTCACATTTCTACTAACAATGTGTAAGAATCTCTAATTTCATGTGTTCTTACCAGTTACTCTTCCTCATTTTTGACAGTCTGATGAGCTGTTTTCTATAAAAGAAATGCACTTCAGTTTCTTCACGTTTATTCTCTCTTTGAATTTCTCTTCCTCTGAAAAGTCTATTAAATCCCTTCGCTATTTATCTGTTGGATTGTTTTTCTTCCCAAGTTGAGGGCATTTGTGTTTTGAAGACTTTAACCCTTCATCTGCCACGGGTACTGCAAGCTCTTTCCCATTATAGATCTCTCAGCCCCACCCCCTTAGTCCTGAATCAGAAAATGAAATGTCATTTGTCATGTCACAGGAGAATGCATCCAATTTGCTGCCTCCTTGGGCACTTTGCCTCACCGTTCACCTCCTCCCCAACAGGCTAATTCCCTTCAAAACAGAGTGATGTATAAGTGTCTTTGTTAGTGTGAAAGGCTGGCAATGAAAAGCCAGAGTCCCTGACTGAATAGGGATGGAGGTGGGGTTGAGGAATGATGTAAGACATGATTGGAGAGATGAAGGAGACACGGGTCACACACAGGCTTTGTAAGATTTAAGTGCGAAGGGAAGGTATGAGCTAGCTTACGTTTTTGAAAGGATGCCTGTAGTTGCTGGATGGAAAATGCACTAAAGGAACAAGGCTAAAAGCAAGGAGCCCAGTTAGGAGGATATGATTGTGGTCCAGGTGAGAGGCGGTGGTGGTTTGGACTAGGGTACTGGCTATGGTTGTAGGCGAGGTTGATAGACACATAAGGAAGGGTTAATGTGGTCAATAGATTATGCCAAGACATGAGATAGAGATGTAGAGATTAACTCTTGAGATTCTGGCTTAAATCACTGAGTAGGAGGATCTGATTGGGAGGGGAGTTCAGAAGGAAAATAAGATTCAGTCTTAATTTGTCAACTCAGAGCCACCTGTGAAACCAGATGAAGCGGTGAGATGGTGGAAGGTGGCGCTCAGACTTGGTGTTCGGGTTGGCGATATGAATTTGGAAATAAGCAGCAAACAGATGGTATTTAAAGCCAGGGAAAGGAGGTGCCAAGAAAGGAGACTACCAAACCGGGGAGCCTGGAAGGCACGTTACCAACAGTGGTTTCAGTAAGTAGGTGGGACGTGGTGAGTATATTGGACTGAGTTGGAAAATTCATAAAAGGTGAACAGGTAGAGATGGCATATGGAGACAACGCTGTCAAGGAGCTCAGTTGTGAATAAAGAGTGGAGAAATGGGGAGGTGGGTAGAAAGGGTGTGGAGTCAAGAGCAGGGTTGGGACTTCCCTGGTGGGTCCAAGCTTCATCTTTCAAAGCAGGAGGTGCCTGTTCGATCCCTGGCTGGGGAACTAAGATCTCTCATGCTTTGTGGCCAACAAAAAACAGAACAGAAACCAGAAACAATATTATAACAAATTCTATAAAGACTTTTTAAAAATGGTCTACATAGGAAAAAATCTTTTTAAAAAATTTAAAAGGAGAGGTGTTTTGCTTTCTTAAGTGGGGGGCACGAAAGCTTGGCTGAATGCCGAACAGGGATCAGCTCAGGAAGGTGCTGAAAAGGGGAGAGGAATGGGTCCAGAGCACGAGGAAAAGTCTTGACTCGGGGCAGGAGGCGGTCACCTCCCCAACACAACAGAAGGAGGTGAAGGAGAAGATGAGAATGTGAGAAGCCTGAGGATTAGACATAGGAAGGGACCCTGTTTGGTGAGAGTGGGGAGGGGGTGGAGGGTGCTGGCAGAAAGTGAAGCAGGAAGGGAATGGAGAAAGAAACTTACAGAGCCGAGAAAAGAAACCAGCCCTTAGATTGCTAAGAAGAGCGAAGAAAAGGCCCATCTTATGAAATTTCAGAATACCAGAAATAAAGAGAAGATTCTCCGAGAGAGAGAGAACCAGATCACACACAAGGAAATGAGCCTGTTAGCACCGTATCTACCATTGGCAACACCGAAAGCTAGAAAACAACGGAACGCCATAGAGTTTCGAGAGAAGTTTAACTTTGGAACCCAGAGCTCTATACCAACATTCGAATAGAAAGGACAAAATAAAAATATTTTCAGTCACCCGAAGATTCATGANAATGAGCCTGTTAGCACCGTATCTACCATTGGCAACACCGAAAGCTAGAAAACAACGGAACGCCATAGAGTTTCGAGAGAAGTTTAACTTTGGAACCCAGAGCTCTATACCAACATTCGAATAGGAAGGACAAAATAAAAATATTTTCAGTCACCCGAAGATTCATGAAGTTTACACTCCCAGACACATCCCTGAAAATCTCCCAGCAAGTCAGACAATAAATCCATGAGAAATATATGTGATACTAAGAACAATGCCAAGCAAAGAAATGAGAGTAGAGGGTGTGTGCTTATAATTAAGTATAACTAATTGCTGGCTGTTTTGTTTTTTTTTTTATTTTTTTTTTAGGGCCGTCTGAAACTCAAGTTCAGCTGCTTATCAACCTAAGGGGAGGTGGTAGAGAGACAGAGGAGGGAAGTGAAAGTCCACTAAGTTCTTCCTCTCCTTCAGAGGANTAATTGCTGGCTGTTTTGTTTTTTTTTTTATTTTTTTTTTAGGGCCGTCTGAAACTCAAGTTCAGCTGCTTATCAACCTAAGGGGAGGTGGTAGAGAGACAGAGGAGGGAAGTGAAAGTCCACTAAGTTCTTCCTCTCCTTCAGAGGAGGAAATAGATACTGATTACCTCTAGTTACTGAAATCTGGTTAAATCTAGTTACTACCTCTAGTTATTGTAATCATAATCCTAAAAAGAACAGAAGATGTATGCAGTCTGTATATTCTAATCCCCAGAAGGAAAGAATGGAACAACCACAAAACCTATTAATTCAAAGAAAAGACAACTTTCTTAAAAGAGGAGAGGGGAAGGAAGGCCACAGAAAAGAAATCCTTCTGTGCAGAAACAGAAAATCTGAACAAAGCTTGTGTCAACAGTGCTAGATGTATCTCACTGAGAAATTGAAGTTATTAGAAAAAAGATTAAATGTCTGATCAAGAGTATCTTCTCTTTTCCACCCCAACTGGAAGGTGTTGTTACCCAAAACAGGCTGGCATGCAACGATGACTTCTTTTGCTCGTGGGTTCTGTGGAGCAGGAATCGGGGCAGGGTACGGTGGAGGGAGGTGGCCTGTCTTTGCTCCCGATGTTTGGAGCCTCAGTTGAAAGTCTTTCACTCACATGTCTGGCAGTTGGTGCTGGCTGTTGACTGGGCCTCTCCATGTGGCCTGGGCTTCCTCACAACATGGTGGCTGGGTTCCAAGGGCAAGCATCCCAACAGAAAAGGAGCCAAGTGGGAGCTGGAAGTCTCACAGCCTCACTTCATTCTGTTTGTTAGAGGTGAGTCACAAAGGCCAGCTCATATTCCAGGGGAGGAGAAATCAGGCTCCACCTCTCATGAGAGAAGGGTCAAAGAATTTGTGGACATGTTTTAAAGCCATCATAATAACCAAGTGGAATTCTTCATGATAAAACCAAGAATGCACTATATAAACAAACTTTAAAACTTCGATTCTACAGCAAAATATGATGATGTACTTAACAAAGATAATATACAGCCACACAGACAGACTCTTAAATAACATTAGTCTTGGCGATTTGTCAATAAACTCTTTGGGTTTTTCAAGTTCCCTTTTTTCAACTCAGATCAGGTAAATTCTATTAGATTTACAATCAAGAAAACCTAGCTATTTGACATATGGACAAAACAAAATCAAAATCAAAATAAATGATAAACAGATAATTTTAAAACTTTAAAAATGGATGTAACAAATATACCAGATAGCCTAAAAAAAAAATTCAGGATGAAGATGTGAGGGAATTTCATATTCACTAAACTTATAAGTAACCAAGAAAATAGAAGTTAAAACAACAATGAGATATCAAAATTTTAAAGTACTAATAATGTTCACTGCTTGCAAGGGTATAGTGTTAGTCACTCAGTTGTGCCCGACTCTTTGCAACCCCATGGACTGCAGCCCACCAGGCTCCTCCGTCCATGAGATTTTCTAGGCAAGGATACTGGAGTGGGTTGCCATGTTCTTCTCCAGGGGATATAGGGGGATGTATTTATTCTCTATTGTTAGGTATGTGAAATTGTACACCCTTTTGGGGGTACTATTTGCAGTATCTATTAATTTTAAGCCTCACATCCTTTGACCCAACAATTTCACTCTTAAATATTCAGCCTATGCAGTGTTTTTTAAAAGGAATATCTGTGTGTAATAATATGGAAGAGTTACAAAACACAACATTAAGTGAAAAAAGCAGGCAACAGAATATATAGAGCTCAAGATTTCTTATTTTTCAAATTACAGAACTAAATAATATATCTACAATTTATGTCCATACATATGCAAACATAAAGAAAAGTGTAAAGGGAATGATTTGTATTAAACTGGTAACAGAGGCTTCCTCTCTGGGTTAAAAGTAGTGTTAGAAGTCTGAAATAAGAAGGTAATTAAAAACTGAATCATAGTGCACGGGGATGATCCAGAGAGTTGATATGGGGTGGGAGGTGGGGGGGTGGGTTCAAGATTNAGTGTAAAGGGAATGATTTGTATTAAACTGGTAACAGAGGCTTCCTCTCTGGGTTAAAAGTAATGTTAGAAGTCTGAAATAAGAAGGTAATTAAAAACTGAATCATAGTGCACGGGGATGATCCAGAGAGTTGATATGGGGTGGGAGGTGAGGGGTGGGTTCAAGATTGGGAACTCATGTATACCTGAGATGGAAAAAAATAAAAAATTAAAAATTAAAAAAAACCCTGAATCATTTTCAGTCATATTGAAAGTAATACAATATTGTTAACTTTACTCCAACATAAAAAACATTTTTAAAGGTAATTAAAATTTTTTTCCTTTATATCCTGCTGTATTTTGGATTTCTTAAACATAAAATATACATGTACTAATGATATAACTTTAAAAATTAAAAGCATAATGAACTTTTAAAAATGTTTATAATTTGCCGTACAGTTCACTCACAGTGTGCAATTTATTGGTTTTTAGTGTATTCACAGAGTTGTGCAGTCATCATATAATCAATTTTAGAACATTTTCTTCAGCCTCAAAAAAACCCTTTATCTACGCCTGCTCTCCAATCTTCCCATCCCCCTCAGTCCTAAGCAACCACTAATCCATTCTCTGTTTCCACAGAGTTGCCTTTTAGGACACTTCATATAAACAGAACCACCAAATACGTTATCGTTTGTAACTGGCTTCTTTCACTGAGCATAATGCTTCCAAGGTTCATCTGTGCTGCAGTGCGTTTCAATACTTNCTTTATCTACGCCTGCTCTCCAATCTTCCCATCCCCCTCAGTCCTAAGCAACCACTAATCCATTCTCTGTTTCCACAGAGTTGCCTTTTAGGACACTTCATATAAACAGAACCACCAAATACGTTATCGTTTGTAACTGGCTTCTTTCACTGAGCATAATGCTTCCAAGGTTCATCTGTGCTGCAGTGCGTTTCAATACTTCGTTCCTTGTTATAGCCCGGTAATATACCACTGGATGGATATATGTGCCCTGTTTGCTGTATCCATTCAGCACGTGGTGGGCATTTAAGTTGGTTCTGCATGCGTGCGTGCACAGTCAGTCGCTTCAGTCGTGTTCAACTCTGTGCAACGCTATCCTGCCAGGCTTCTCTGTCTGTGGAGTTCTCCGGGCAAGAACAGTGGAGTGGGTTGCCATGCCCTTCTCCAGGTCATCTTCCTAGCCCAGGGATCGAACCTGCATCTCTTACATCTCCTGCATTGGCAGGCGGGTTGACAACCACTGTTGCCACCTTGGTTCTACATTTTGGCTATTATCAATAATGCTAAATCAATAATGCTACTATACTATACACATGTGTGCGTAAGTTTTTGTGTGTACATATATTTTCATTTCTCTTAGGTATAAATCCAGGTAGATTGGGTCAGATGGGAGATCTATGTTCAGCTATTTGAGTAACTGCCAGACTGTTTTCCAAAGTGGCTGTACCATTTTACACTCCTCCCAACAGTGTATAAGGGTTCCAATTTCTCCACATTCTCAGTAACACTTGAGTTATTTGTCTTCTGATTTCTAGTGGGTATGATGTAATATCTCATTGTGGTTTTGATTCGTTTTCCCTGATGACTAATATGTTGAGCCTCTTTTCATGTACTTCTTGGCCCTTTGTATATCTTCTTTGGAGAAATGTTTAATCTGAACAACAGTTAACAATTGCCCATTAATATTAATCTAGTTAATACAATTAGATTACTTTTATTGTCGAGTTGTTAAGAGTTTGTCATATATTCCAGATACAAGTCCTTTATCAGATGTATGATTTGCACATATTTTCTTTCATTGTGTAGATTAGATTTTTACTTTCTTAATAGTGCCGTGTGAAACACAACGTTTTTAATTTTGCTGAAGTCAAAATTCACCTTGCTGCTTGTACTTTTGGTGTCATATCTAAGAAACCATTGCCTTGTCTAAGGTCACAAAGATTTACTCCTGTGTTATCTTCTAAGAGTTTTATAGTTTTTGCTCTTATATTTAGGTCTTTGATCCATTTTGAGTTAATCTTTGTATATGATGTGAGAGAGGGGTCCAAGTTCATTCGTTGGCATATAGATATCCAGTTGTCTCAGCTTCATTCATTGAAGAGAAATTTTTCCCCAACTGAATAGTCTTGACCTCATTATCAAAAATTGATTTACCATAAAGATATGGGTTTATTTTTGGACTCTCACTTCTGTTCTATCGATCTAAATATTGCATGCCAATATCACACTGTCTTGGTTACTTTTGCTTTGTAGTAAGTTTTGAAATCAAAACGTGTAAATTCTCTAAACATTGTTCTTCTTTTCAGGATTACTTTGGCTTTTCTGGGTCCCTTGGGTTTCATGTGATTTTTTATGATCAGTGCATCAATTTCTACAAAGAAACCAGCTGAGGTTCTTTGGTTTGGGGTTTTTGTTAAATAAGGGGGTGGCAGAGGACGACATAGTTAGATTACATCAGTGACTCAGTGGACGTGAATCTGAGCAAAGTCTGGGAGATAGTGAAGGACAGGGGAGCCTGGTATGCTGCGGTCCATGGGTTGCAAAGAGTTGGACCCGACTTAGCGACTGAAGAACAAATAAGTTTGTATTGGGGTATAACTGATGAACAATACTGTGATAGTTTCAGGCAAACAGTGAAGGAGACTCAGCCACACACATGCTTGTATCCTTCCCCCCACCTCCCCCTCCCCCAGCAGCCATAAGTTCATTCTCTAAGTCTATGACTCTGTTTCTGTTTTATAAGTAAGTTCATTTGAGATTCTCTTTCTTTAAAAGATTTTTCTGATGTGGACCATCTTTAAGTCTTTATTGAATTTGTTATGATATTGTTTTTCTCTTTTGTGTATTGGTCTTTGACCACGAGGCCTGTGGATCTTAGCTGGGATCCCAGGGATCAAACCCACACCCTCTGCACTGGAAGCTGAAGTCTTAACCACTGGACCACCAGGGAAGTCCCTGAGATTCTGCTAGGGAGGGCATTGAATAAAATGAACTTTATATCATTATATTATTATTATTATTTTACAAGAAAGAAGAATAAAGTTGCATTTGACTAAGAGGTTTCATGAGACTCGACATAAGGGAGTTAATAAATGTCAGTGTGTGTCATCATCTTGGTCTAAAGTTGCCAAATTCTCACCGTATAGTTTCCTACATAGCTTTCAAAACCATGCTTCCTTCTCCATCTCTGCTCTAAAGTTACAAGGTACATCCTTAACTTTTCACAATCTGCTCAGAATTTGTTTTATACCACACTTCACACAAGACGTAGAAAGTTTGCAACCATGTAGGTCCATTTACATCCCTGTCCTTCATGTACGGTTGTTATAATTATTATATCCACACACATTATAAACCTCATAATATAATGTTATCATTTTTTAACATTATTTGTATTTTAAAGAAATTAAGATGACAAAAATAAACTCTTTTAGTTAGCCACCTATTTCCCATTTTCAATGATCTTCATTCCATCCTGTAGTTTATCTGGTTTCATTTTCCTTCTGGCTGAAGAACTTCCTTTAGCATTTCTTGTAATACCAAGCTGCTGCTTACAGATTCTCTTTAATTGTGTTAGTTGCTCAGTGTGCCAGACTCTTTGACACCCTATGGACTGTAGCCTGCCAGGCCCCTCTGCCTATGGGATTTCCCAGGCAAGCATACTGGAGTGGGTTGCCGTTTCCTCTTCCAGGGGATCTTCCTGACCTAGGGATCGAACTCGAGTCTCCTGCATTGGCAGGAGGATTCTTTACAACAAGCCACCAGGGAAGCCCTTCTTGAAGGATATATTCACTAGGTAGCCGTTTTCTTAAAACTCTTTTTTTCGAACATTTTCCTCTCTTTTCCTTCTAAGACTCTGATTACAAGTATGCTAGACATTTTGATGGGCTTCCCAGGTGACAGCAGTGGTTAGGTGCCCACCTGCCAATGCAGGAGACATAAGGGACGTGGGTTCGATCCCTGGCTCAGGAAGATCCCTGGAGGAGGGCATGGCAACCCACTTCAGTATTCTTGCTTGGGGAATCCTATGGACAGAGGAGCCTGGTGGCTACAGTCCATAGGGTCACTAAGAGTGAAACACGGCTGAACCAACTTAGCGTGCACGCAGACATTTCGATATCGCCCCACTTGTCCTTGAAGTACTGTTCAGTTTCTTCAATGCATATGTTTTTTCAGAATGGATAATTTCTATTGATTTACCTTCAATGTCACTGACTCTTCTATAATATTTCTTCTGCTCTTAAAACCTCTCAGTGATATTTTTAAATTTACGATATTGAAATTTGCATTTCTGATACTGAATTTTCAGAGAAATTTCGAGAATTTCCATTTCATTCTCTTTTTATAGTTACTATTCTGCTGAGATTTTCTATTCTTTTATTTATGGCAAATACATTTTTTTATGTCCTTTTGGGGATAGTTGTAATAGCTGCTTTTAAATCCTTGTCTGGTCTTCTTTGGCTATCTTTTTTCTTAGACTATTATGTTTTCTTGTGTTTGTTTGTTTGTTTTTGATGTATCAGGGAATCTTGAGTGTATCCTGGATGTTACAAATGATACACTGTAGAGTTTCTGGCTTCTGTTATGTTTCTCTTAAGAAAATTGGTTTAGATTTGAGCTTGTAGTTAACTTGACTAAATTAAAACTGTAAATTTTGTCTCCCCTCTGAGGTGGGTGGGCAGCTCAAATTCAAGTGCAATTCTCTTAGCCTTAGCTGGCTGCTTGGTGTCTACCCCATTTCTGTGTAGCTTAAGGGTCAACTGGAGATTTAGACTCCCTCTCCCCTTTCTCGGATTCCCGCCTCCTCACTCTCCAGTGACTGTGGAGCCTTAAAATATGTCCTCTGGTTCATCAAGCCAATAATAATCCAGGTTCTTCTGACAGACTTTTAGCTACCCTTCATGCACACACAGGGCTTCCCTGGTAGCTCAGCTGGTAAAGAATCTGCCTGCAATGCAGGAGACCCTGGTTCGATTCCTGGGTAGGGAAGATCTGCTAGAGAAGGGATAAGCTACCCACTCTAGTATTCTTGGGCTTCCCTGGTGACTCAGCTGGTAAAGAATCCACCTGCAATGTGGGAGACCCAGGTTGAGAAGGGAACAGCCACCACTCCAGTATCCTGGCCTGGAGAATTCCATGGACTGTATGTATAGTCCATGGGGTCACAAAGAGTCAGACACAACCGAGTGACTTTCACTTTCATGCACACACTGGGGGCTGCCTTTGGGCTACTTAAACAGAAACTCTGTGGTGTCCTTTTCTTCCAAGTGCCAACTTCTTTCCAGCATCTGCCTGCTTTCTTCATTCTCTAGTATCTTCAGATAGTTGATGTTTAGATTTTGTCTAGAGTGCATAGCTGGGTATCATTGGATGTTCTTGACTGATTCTTAAGAAGTCTATGGGCAGAAAAAAATATGGCTCAGAATCCCTGATCTCATTGTAAAAGGGACAGTTATTTTTATCCTATATAATATGGCTTTCTAACTCCCCATATTTAATCTTATTTTATTTCCTTACTGGGACTGCTAGTCCTCAACATTTACCCAAGTGCTTTGAAATGCATGGGTTATTTTATTTAATTCTCCCAACACCTCTATAGGGAAGATGACTTTGTTATCCCCATTTTACAGCTGAGAAAATTGAGCAAGAGAGTTAGTTGCTCATTAAAGTCACTGTGCACGAGTATGCAAATGGACTGCTCACTCTACAGCCCGTTTTCTTTCTCAATCCGGCTATGAGACACAGCTTACATAGAGGGCAAGTTTTCCGGACCAAGGCCATAGCTGGAGGGAGAAGGTGGAAGGAGTCATCTATGACTTTGATCTTGGCCCAGTCCTTGTTAGTCATCCAGTCAAAGGCTTATCCCAGCAGGGCACAACCAACAGAATCCACTCTGGTTAACAAGAATGAAGTCCAAGAAGAGTTCAAGAGGATGTTAGGAAGTTGGCAACACCTCTAGAAGAGCCAGGGGACAGAGTACGGGGGCCGTGCGGCCACTTCTACTGCCCATGGCATCCAGGATGCTGGCTGTCTCTTAGCTCCCCTCCAGGGTGAAACTCCTTAAACCTTCCATTCAAGCCCTGACGACTATCACCAGTGGGCTTGTTGTCAGGTCCTTCCTGCATACTTCATCCTCACTGCGAAGGAGGCAGGGAGAAAGCATTTCTGGCTTCTGTGTGGGGAGATGGGACATCCCTGAATGTTAGAAAGGTGTTCAGAGGCTGCTGGGCAACCAAAGAGTTCAATTGATGTGCACATTCCATGTCAGTGGGCCACTGGGCAGATTCTGTGTGACCTGCTTTTCTTATATTAATTTCTCCCTGTAAGAGGCCTTTGAGCAACTCCTTTCTATGCTGCCCAACTCTGAGTTTCTCTCCAACTCAAAAGCCAAACTCTGCAAGCAGATGGTTTTATGGGAGCATGACTCATACTGGTTTTCGTTTAACTGTTATTGCACCTTGATGATAATAAAGTAACTGCATTTGGAAGGTAAGCTAGATTTTCTAGCTATTAGAATAAAAATTGGATTCTAAATGTGTACCTGAGAAACTCTTGATTTGCTCAGTGACACCTCCAGTTGTTGGTCAGGTAGACAAGGATGGCTAACAGTGTCCCTTCGGTTCCCAGGACTCAGCACTGGGATCTGAGCCTTGGGGGTGGGGGTGGGGGGCGGTTATCTAGCCAAAAGGGAGTGTCTGGAAAGCTTAGTGGGTTATGTACTTTTCAAGTGACCTTTGGAATTTTGACTGAAAATGGTAGAGACAGAAGCAGTTGGAGGGATGGGAAGGGATAACCCTGTGCTGCCTTCTGTCCCTCAACTGCTAAATCAATAGACAGGACGTTCAGTTCCATATGTGGGGGGAATGGGCTCAGGTGGTAGAAAAGTTTTACCATAACTGACTGGTTCATAGATTTTCTTTGGGACACCAATGAAAATAAAGTATTGTTTGGGCTTTTATGGTCATTTAGTTCTGTTCAACTATATGAAAATTAAACTAAAACCCTGTCTCATCATCCTAAGGCTAGTAGTGTTTTCAGGGTATATTCAGCAGTCATATGATTTGGGATTTTTGGAGCAATCCCAATTCCTTATTATTTAGTAACTGTTTGAATCTTTCATATATCTATATGTGTATTAAAAGTTCTCATGCATTTGCAGTTCCCTCTCTACTTTCCCTGTGCATGTGCTCCTCCTGAGATGTTCCAGACAGAGCATAAATGTAGACCCTCCTACTTTTTACACTGATGGAAGCACATTTACTGCACCGTGTGTGTATGTATTTGTATATATTCATATAGATCCCCTGGAGAAGGAAATGGCACCCACTCCAGTATTCTTGCCTGGAAACTTCCATGGGCAGAGGAGCCTGGTGGGCTAAAGTCTCAGTTCAGTCGCTCAGCTGTGTCCGACTCTTAGCGACCCCATGAATCGCAGCACGCCAGGCCTTCCTGTCCATCACCAACTCCCAGAGTTCACTCAGACTCACTCCCATCGAGTCAGTGATGCCATCCAGCCATCTCATCCTCTGTTGTCCCCTTCTCTTCCTGCCCCCAATCCCTCCCAGCATCAGAGTCTTTTCCAGTGAGTCAACTCTTCGCATGAGGTGGCCAAAGTACTGGAGTTTCAGCTTTAGCATCATTCCCTCCAAAGAAATCCCAGGGTTGATCTCCTTCAGAATGGACTGATTGGATCTCCTTGCAGTCCAAGGGACTCTCAAGAGTCTTCTCCAACACCACAGTTCAAAAGCATCAGTTCTTCGGCGCTCAGCCTTCTTCACAGTCCGACTCTCACATCCATACATGACTACTGGAAAAACCATAGCCTTGACTAGACGGACCTTAGTCAGCAAAGTAATGTCTCTGCTTTTGAATATGCTATCTAGGTTGCTCATAACTTTTCTTCCAAGGAGTAAGCGTCTTTTAATTTCACACGCATTCATATTTACAGTTGTGTTTTACACATATGTATATGTGAATGAGGGCTTCCTAGATGGCTCAGTGGTAAAGAATCTGCCTGCCAAGCAGGAGATGCAGGTTTGATCCCTGGGTCAGGAAGATCCCCTGGAAGAGGAAATGGCAACCCACTCCAGTATTCTTGCCTGGAAAATCATATGGACAGAGGAGCCTGGCAGGCTACAGTCCATGGGGTCATATGAGTCAGACACAACTGAGTGAGCAGGCACACATATATGAATGAATATATCAGAGCTCTATGTGTTCATGAACAGATTTTCCTTCTTTTTCTTAACAGAGCTACAGAGGATACTAACCAGCTATCCCATGGTTATCTAACTAGTCTTCCATTCATAGACAGACATTCCATTGTTTCCTGTCTTTTGCAACAATACACAGTGTTTTGGTCAATATCCGAGGACGCACCTCTTTGTGCACATAGAAGAACTTATGGGATTGAATCTCTGTAAGTGGAACTACTAGGTGAAAGTATAAAACACTTTCAAATTCGATAGGTATTGCTAAATTGGCCTCCAAAGAGATTGTATCAACATACAG
This sequence comes from Neotragus moschatus, assembly GCA_006410615.1. Classification (NCBI taxonomy): domain Eukaryota; kingdom Metazoa; phylum Chordata; class Mammalia; order Artiodactyla; family Bovidae; genus Neotragus; species Neotragus moschatus. The sequence goes on along the minus strand of SJYA01002795.1, from coordinate 10,309,642 downwards.
TCCTACCTGTTTGACCTACCCACTTATCAGTATGGCATATTACACCTGTCCAACTGGTATAGCTTTAATTTGTATATCTTTTATTCAGAGTATTACACTTTCAAGCATGTTTAAAATGCATTTGTACTTATTATTTTTTGTTTAATAAACTCTCTAACCATGCTCATTTTCTTTTGGACTTCTTTTTCATATTGATTTGTAGAATTTTCTTATATATAAATTATCATTTCTAATATAAATGAGCTCTTCTCTTTTAAAGTAAAGATGACCTTATTATGGAACAACCTAAATGGGACAAGAATTTCAAGAAGAAAAGATACCTGTGTGTAATGTACACATAAATCACTTTACTGAACACACAAATCACTTTACTGAATCACTTTATTGTACACCTGAACTATCACAACATTGTTAATCGAATATATTCCAATATAAAATACAAGGTTAAAAAAGAATAAAAGTTGCATTCTCTGCAAAAAAAAAAAGAGTAAAGATGACTTCTCAAATGTGGAACTAAATGTGATTCAGTGTCTATAACTAGGTGTGGCTCTGCAGATGAACACATNTACTGAATCACTTTATTGTACACCTGAACTATCACAACATTGTTAATCGAATATATTCCAATATAAAATACAAGGTTAAAAAAGAATAAAAGTTGCATTCTCTGCAAAAAAAAAAAGAGTAAAGATGACTTCTCAAATGTGGAACTAAATGTGATTCAGTGTCTATAACTAGGTGTGGCTCTGCAGATGAACACATTCATAAAATCAGAAACAATTCATTCTTATAGCATGGTTCCAAATTTTTTTATTTGGAAAATATGGTCATTAAAGAGCATTTTGAAGTAATTTACTGAAATATGCAATCCATTATGGCATCACACATTTGCAGAGTAAATCAAAGTGACTTTAAAACATTTTACAGTTTGTGAAACTATAAAAATTATAAAACTATAAAATGTACATGGCCTAAAATATTTTTATAGTTTATCAAATTAGAAAAGTAATAAATATACACTCGTCCTTTTTAAGGCCAATATATGGGTTGGCCAAAAAGTTCATTCGGATTTTCCTGTAAGCTCCTATGGGAAACTCAAACAAACTTTTGGCCAACCCAATACATATGTGCGTAAATGTAAAAGTACAAGTTACTTGTGTTTCTACCAAAGCAGCAGCCCCGTTAACAGTTTTGGTGTGTATTCCTCCTAACGTCTTTCTCTACAGCAACAATAGGTATTTAAATAATGTTTCCCCCGAAAGTGGAAGCTACATGCTGTTCTGTAACTTGATTTTTTTCAGTTACGGATTAATCTTGGATGTTAAGAATGGTAACTTTGGCAAATCAGTTTTTTTAACCTCTGTAAGTTGACAGTATATCACCATAGATACGGCTTCCTTTGGGAGTAATCCAGCCCCAACTAATGGGCTAGAACAGATAAGGCCTTTAGAGACATATCAAGTAGCTCACTCTGTGCAGATCATTTCTCCTGCAGCTCCAGGGTCTTGCACTTGGGGGACGTTTTTTACATAGTTGGAGGAGCTTAGACTGGAGGGGAGGTTGCTGAGAATAATCCCAAGGAAAGAGGGCTCACACTGAGGCTTTAAAGGAGCCAGCACCTGAAAAGTCATTTTGATTTTCAAAAGATTTGTCTTCTCACCTAATTAAAGGTGTTTTTTTTGTTGTTGTTTTGTTTTTAAGATACAACCTTGAATAAATCTGCAAAGAGGAGTGGGGTCAAAACAGTGGGTGGACAGAAGTGGGTTCCTCTATTTGCAGGGCAGGAATAGAGACGTAGACATAGAGAACAGACGTGTAGACATAGAGAACAGACGTGTAGACACAGTGGGGGCAGGAGAGGCTGGGATGAACTGAGAGAGCAGCGCTGAAACATGTACATTACCACGTGTGAAATAGCTAGCTAGTGGGAAGTTGCTGTATAACACAGGAAGCTCCACCCGATGCTCTGTGACAACCTAGAGGGTGGAATGGGGTTGGGGGAAGGCGGTTCAAGAGAAAGGGGACATAGACACACTCACGTTGTTGTATGGCAGAAACCAACACTACATTGTAAAGCAATTATCCTCCAATTTAAAAAGTTAATTAATAAAAAAAAGTGGATTTCAAGGAGACTCACCCTCTCTCTCCAGAAGGGGTTGTCTGCTCTGCACGCTGGAGCAGCTCCGCCTGCAGGAGGCTGGCCTGTTCCCCCAGGGGGATCTGCTCTGCATTGCCTTCAAGGACTGAGTCCTGCTCTCCCAGGGCCCTGGCTGGAAGGGGTGCCTACAGGTAGGGAGTGCTCTGAAGCGAAGGTGGAGGGGCTGCTCCAGGGTTGTCATACAGGGCGGAGAAGTCTGCTTTATACAAACACGCCCAATGCAGAAGGCCTCCACTCACCAAGCCTTGTGTCCTGGCCTGGCTGCTTCTCTCCAGAGAAAGGGGCCCTTTTTCTTCCCAACAAAGGCACTTTCTGCTCAGCCAAGCCCCCGGGGGCTGCATGTGCCTGGGGAGGGGGGGCCTTCTTCCGAGTCAGCCCAGACTCTCCAGGCCCTGGCAGTCTTGCCTGGCACAGCTTCAGGAGGCTCCGGATGGTCTGCCTGGGACAGCCCTGACCCAGGGGGTTGGGTCTTCCCCAGCATCCTTTGGGGCCACCCTTGAGCTGCTCTCCTACTTGGGAAGAAACTTGAGTTCTGGGAGGGTGGCCGGGTAGCAGTTTTCTTGAATAGAATCCATTCTGTGTTCATTCAACAAATATTTGAGGCCCTACCATATGCCAAGGCCTGTTGTAGCTCTGGAAATAGGCAGAACAGGACAGACGAGGTCCTGTCTTTGTGGAGCTGGCATTCCAAGTGGGGGAAGCCAGACAGGGAACAAGTCAAATGAGTAAACAAGATCATTTTCCAGAGAGCGCTATGAGGAAAATAAAACTCACAGTGGCCAAAAGAGTGATGGGAGAGGTGGCTCGTGAACAACACGTCCCTGAGCGGAACCTCATGGAGAAGGTGAGGCTCCAGTGACCGGAAGGAAGGAGCCATGCCAACATCTGGGGAGAAACCCCAGGGAGCTGGCAGTGCAGCACCCGAGGCTGGGAGCCCAGGGGGGCAGACTAGGAGAGTCTGAGGTGTAAAGAGAGGAGAGGTGAGGGCCAAACCGTGCGAGACCGTGTGGTCAGGCCGAGACACTGCCCGTCCTCTTCCACAGGTGATGCGCAGTCCCAGGAGGGTGAGGCAGGTGAGCATCATGATCCAAGGGTAACTCAGGCCGTTCCCTGGGGACAGTTAGTGGGCAAGGAGGGCAGCGAGGAGACACTCAGACACTGCTGCGTGGCCCAGATGAGACTATGGGGCCAGGATATCTGTGGAGTGAGCTGGAGGGAAGACACAAACTGGGCTACAGGCTTGGGATTTCTGCTGACTGACGTGTCCTTGCACAGAAGCAGGGCCGGAAGCAGTGGGATCACCGCCCTCCTGTTTGCACTGAAGGGTGCTGGCCCCACCAGAGTGCTGAGACCCTGCCTCACGAATCCTGCATAGCGTCCTTCAGCTCAGGCTCCCCGAGCTGGACCCCCAAGTGGGAAACCCCCCCTCCACAGTAGAAGGCCCCCACTCACACCCTCCTCTGGCTGCTCCCTTCCCTCAGGGTGAGGACCCTACAGGCCAAGGAATTTCCTGCCCAAACAGCCCAGACCCAGCTGCCTGGGTCCTCATGGACCACTTTACCAGGCATTTGCAGTGTGCACACACTGAAAGTAAGGGGTGACGGGAGGGGAGCAGTTTTCAAGGGGGGTGGATAATGTTGGAGCCCTGCATTGGGCATCTACACCCACCTGACTAAGGACCCCTCTGGTGGGGGCTGGCACAAGGGGTAGGAAGAGAAGGGGGTGCCCTGATACAACNAACAGCCCAGACCCAGCTGCCTGGGTCCTCATGGACCACTTTACCAGGCATTTGCAGTGTGCACACACTGAAAGTAAGGGGTGACGGGAGGGGAGCAGTTTTCAAGGGGGGTGGATAATGTTGGAGCCCTGCATTGGGCATCTACACCCACCTGACTAAGGACCCCTCTGGTGGGGGCTGGCACAAGGGGTAGGAAGAGAAGGGGGTGCCCTGATACAACCATGTTCCAGAGTCCCAGTTCTAAATCGAAATCTAACCCTCTAGGACCCTGTGAAGATTTATTTGTCAAGGCAGGAAGGTAGAACGTGTTTTATCTAACAGTTTCTTCATTTGATTGATAACATCTAATGTTTAAACAGATGGTGTGGGGGCTGCCATTTGTAATCTTGTCCCCGATCTCACAAAAATATGGATCTCAGATCCAGCAGCTTGCTTTCTGGAGTGTTCCCCAAATGCTGGGTGGGCATTCCTGGGGCCCATTATCTACCAAAGGAGTTTTGTTCCAAAATAAAGGATTTTCCTAATTTACTAAACAAAATTAAGATAATGGAGAACTTTCCAAATTTTTAATTTTGACTCAGTTTTCTTTTTCTTCAATCTTTGCCTATCTGCTAGCAGTTGCAAGCACCTAAACGGGAAACATAACAAAAAACATACATACACATTAGAGAGGATAGAAATTGAGAGAAAACTAGAAACAGCTGAGCCCGACAGTGTGGGTCTTCTATGGACCTGAGTAACTCATGGTTTTTGATTTTGTATCGTCAATATAGCCATCTTTCCTAACAGTTAAATCATTTCTAGCTCATGGTGACAGAACTAATTGTGCCTTGTCATATTCTGTGTGACTTCTCGGTGCTTTGTCCTAGAACAAGCTGAGGATGTGCTCTAGTGAATTACTGCCCTGGCGAAGAGAAATTCAATAACTTTCCTGAGGTCACCCTAGTATTAATAAATGGTGAGGCAGGGGTTGTAACAGGTCTGAGGAATCCTCCACACTACCTGACTTCTTGATGAGACAGAACACGTTGTCTAAGGGTAATAAGAAGGTCTTCTCCTGAACTTCCCTGGTGGCCCAGTGGTTAAGAATACACCTTCTAAAGCAGGGGAAAGTGAAAGTCGCTCAGTCATGTCCGACTCTTTGAGACACCGTGGACTATACAGTCCGTGGAGTTCTCTAGGCCAGAATACTGGAGTGGGTAGCCTTTCCCTTCTCCAGGGGATGTTCCTGACCCAGGGATCGAACCCAGTCTCCCACATTGCAGGCAGATTCTTTACCAGCTGAGCCACCAGGGAAGCCCAAGAATACTGGAGTGGGTAGCCTATTCCTTCTCCAGGGGATCTTCCTGACCCAGGAATCAAANTGGGTAGCCTTTCCCTTCTCCAGGGGATGTTCCTGACCCAGGGATCGAACCCAGTCTCCCACATTGCAGGCAGATTCTTTACCAGCTGAGCCACCAGGGAAGCCCAAGAATACTGGAGTGGGTAGCCTATTCCTTCTCCAGGGGATCTTCCTGACCCAGGAATCAAACTGGGGTCTTCTGCATAGCAGGAGGATTCTTTACCAACTGAGCTATCAGGGATCCAATGCAGGGCACATGGGTTCAATCCTTGGTCTGGGAACTAAGATACCACATGCCGTGAGGCAACTATGCCTTCATGTTGCAACTGAAGAGCTCACATGCTTCAACAAAGACCCAGCACAGCCAAAATTAAAAATAAATAAAAAGAAAAGAAAAAAAAACAGAGCCTTAAAAAAAAATGAATATCTTCTCCAAGTGCCCAGGTTCTGTTCATAATTGCANTCGGGGCGCCGGCGCTGCGGCCGCTGGTGATCAAGCAGGAGCCGCGCGAGGAGGACGAGGCGAAGCAGCTGGCGCTGGCCGGCCTCTTTCCCTACCAGCCGCCGCCGCCGCCGCCGCCGCCGCACTCGCACCCGCCGCCCGCTCACCTGGCCGCCCCGCACCTGCAGTTCCAGATCGCACACTGCGGCCAGACCACTATGCACCTGCAGCCCGGCCACCCCACGCCGCCGCCCACGCCCGTGCCCAGCCCGCACCCGGCGCCCGCGCTCGGCGCCGCTGGCCTGCCAGGCCCCGGCGGCGCGCTCAAGGGGCTGGCCGCCGCGCACCCCGACCTCCGTGCGGGCGGCGGCGGCGGCGGCAAAGCCAAGAAGTCCGTGGACAAGAACAGCAACGAGTATCGGGTGCGGCGCGAGCGCAACAACATCGCGGTGCGCAAGAGCCGGGACAAGGCCAAGCAGCGCAACGTGGAGACGCAGCAGAAGGTGCTGGAGCTGACCAGTGACAATGACCGCCTGCGCAAGCGGGTGGAACAACTGAGCCGCGAACTGGACACACTGCGGGGCATCTTCCGTCAGCTGCCCGAGAGCTCCCTGGTCAAGGCCATGGGCAACTGCGCGTGAGGCGCGCGGCGGCGGGACCGCCCTGGGCTGGCCGCCGGCTGGGACCCAGGGAGTGGCTTCGGGTCTCCGGATCTCAAGACTGCCCGAACCGCGTAAGCCAGGACCAGGAGATTCCGGTGCAGCCTGGGAGCCTGGCCTGCTGCGCGTGCCCCTTGCCTTCCTCTGCGCCGGACACGGTGCGTCTAAGATGAGGGGTCAGGCAGAGAGGAGAAGCGCCATGGGGCTGAGCCGGGAGCCCAGCAACTCTAGTATTAAAGGAATAACCCTGTGCCTTGGAAACGCAAACTCACCGCTCTGATTCCTACCGAGTAGGGGGAGCAAATATGTGCCTTGTCAATTTATTTGGAGGGTTCCTGCCCCCACGAGAGGAGGGGTGCAGGCCCCCGACAGGAGCAAGGTTCAGGGAGCTGAGATCCCGATAAGCCAGCCCTGGCGGTGTCTCCTGAGCGCCTGTCCTTGGAGGGGAGGAAACACAGGGACTTGGGGCTTTGAACCTAAGGTTGTTCCCCTTGTTCTACGTGAAGGTGGAGGGTCCTAAGTTCCTTGCCTCTGAACTCCCAGCCTGCAAAAGGCTGGGCTCTCCCAGGCAGAACTCACTGAGATGGATGTCACCAGGTGATCAGTGGGAGCCTTCGACCCCTAGTCAGATCAGAAAGCTAGGTCGAGGGTTAGCTAGGAGCATATATGTTCATGGGATTGGTGGCCTGGTGGAAGAGGGGAACCTAGAGATCTGGTCTGGGGGTCAGTAGGGGGTGGTGAAGGGACACCGGGACCATCAGCCTTGTCTGTACTGTATGTCGCCAGCATTGCCATACACACATGAAGCACAATCAGTCCATCCCAGAGGGACCGAAGTTATGAGAAGCTTTCCAAATATTTTGCTTTATCAGCCGACATCAACACTTGCATCTGGCCTCTCTGTGTCCCTGCGGTGCCTTGTGCAATGTGAATGTGCACGTCTATGCTAAACCACCATTTTATTTGGTTTTTGTTTTGTTTTGGTTTTGCTCAGAAACTTGCCAGAATGAGGCTCTTCGTCAGCAGCTGCAGGGAGGGTCTGCGGCTGTCTTTCCTTTTGGTTTTGGGATTGTTTTGCTCCCAGGGGAACCAAAGAGGCGAGGTGGGCTTCCCCTTTCCCCTCAGCTCTCTCTGGGGGTGGCTGTGGGCCTCGGTCTCCTCTGGCCCGGGCTGCCCGCAGCTTGGTCCCCCAAGAGGCCCTGGCTCCAGGTCTGGAAGGGAGGCGGCCTCAGCCAGCGTTCACTCACCGATGTGATCGCTGGGCCTGGGAGCGGGGAGGGCGGCTTTGGTTCTCTTCTTTGGGGAGGACATAGAGTTTCATGCTAGATGTTTTATGTATTATATCTATAATATAAACATCTCAAAGTCAGTTTTGGTGTCTTTTTAAAACTAGAAAATCTACTTCCAAGGTTTTCTGTGGGCCAGGTCACATTTGTGAATAATCACAGCATATTCTTTGGCTGAGAGCCTGACTTTCATTAGCTCTCCACCCATTCTGAGCCCCTCTTTACATTAAGGGGGTGACTTCTCCCGACCAAGGCAAATAAATGGCAGAAGGTAGACAGTGCTCCAAGCTGAGAAGGCCAAAGCCTGGAGAGGATCTGGGTATGTGGTGGGAAGAGGGGTGTGCCGAGGTATCATGGGGCCTTAGTGTGGCTTCTCAGCCCCTGGGAGAAGAAGAGGGACTTGGAGAGGGGGCCCTCTGCCTGAAGTTGCCACAGCCTCTCTGGAACACGGGCAGGCCTGGCTCAGGAGCTCCAGGCTCCAGAGGCCCTTTGACCACACTGACTTCCAGATCACTCACAGCCCCAGCTCTGGAAGCCTTGCTCACACCTGCCTTTGCCCCAGCCCTCCGGCAGGACCGTGGGCGGGCAGGGAGAGGCCACAAGTGGTAAGGACCCTCCACCCCTCCCCGCTTGCTCAGGCCCACGTGACTGCTGCCTCTCCCCGCAGGGCCCCTGACAGGAGCCCTCCACCAGTCCTCCTCACCTGCCCCGCCCCAGCCCACCCAGGAAGAGGGACCCATGGCAGGCCTGCACTGGATGTCTGGCCCTTTCCCACACACTGCAGGAAAGGCAAGGAACAGGCCCAGCATTTGCCTCCCCACTGTGCCCACCCTGGACCAAGCCCCTGACTCCAACAACTGCCCCATGAGGACAGGTATTCAGGAACCCCCGGCAGCAGTGCTGGCCTATCAAGGGAGGGCACGCACTCATGCCCGCAAGAAGAGGGCCCACCAGGAAGTAACCCAGGAGACCGGCGGTTCTTTCAGAGTTGACTCTCTCTGAGTGTAAAAGGCAAAACTCTTTGCCTTCTGTTTTCACTCCAAGACTGTTCACTTGAGCAGCTGACACTATGCCAACGTGGGCTGTGACCATTTCAAGAAATTACACATTCTTTTTAAATTCTGAAAATTTTTGCTTCACCTGCCCATGTGGTTAATGGGGAGACTTAGCCGCCTCCCACCCCACTCCCCCACCCCCTCCGCAGCCCTATCTCTCGGTCCCTGTCATGCCTCCTCCTCACCCTTGGCCGCCCTTGGTGGAGGAAAGGCCGCGAGCCCCGGTGAGGAGGCGGCAGCCTGCCCCACTGCCTGGGAACCAAGGAGGCAGAGCCCCACCGCCTGCCTAGAGGCCTGGGGCAGGCCACAGCTTGCTAGGCCCCAGCAAACCCTCTCTGAGTTCAGTGCTAATTCCAGTTTTTCTTGTTTGAGGGGGCCAAGCCTCGGCTTCCCCCTTTGCCCCCAGAACAGATCCCAAGACAAATGGGGGAGGGGCGCCCCTCCTGCCTCACACCTCTCTCTCCGGTTCCACTGTCCCAACTCCAGGGGTTTCCTCTTTCAAAGCTGTCTGCTCACAAAAGGGCACCCTTCCTGTCACAGACCGTGAGGTCAGGCAGGCTTTGTTGGGACCAAGACAGCCCCAGGAAAAGGGTGGGGCCCATGAGGCCCCCAGTAGGGTCCCCAGTAGACAGAGCAACCCACTTGGGGGGAGGGGGAGCATGGGGTGAACCTGCCTGGCACGTGCCCTGTGCCAAGGCAGAGGGGCCCCCACGGAGAGCTGGTCCTTACCACCCACTGCTTCCTGAAGGGGCCCTCACGGTTCCCCTCCTGACTGCAGCCTTCATGAAGACTTACTTCAGGAGTCTGGCACGAGAACACACCCCCAGTATTTATTGGATGCCTACTGTATGCTGGTGGGGGTGGGGTGGGGGAGGCACGCACAGTCCTGTAGGCCCAAGATATGCTTCAAGGGGGACAGGGCAATAAGGGGAAGTTCAAAGTGGAGCAGAGGCCCCCAGGGAAGGCTTCTTGGAAGCAGCAGTTTTGACCAAGACCCGGCCATGGGCCACATCCACTATGCCTGGCTGCCTCTCCTATGAGGGGCGACAGGGACCTCAGCCCCGCAGTAGGCCACTGGAGCCCAGGGTTCCCTGAGAGCACTGTTCGAGGGAGCCAGCCTCTCGGGAAGGAGCAAGGGCAGAAGGCAGAAGGGAGGTGCCCCTTGGCACCGGATGCCTCCTGACGGTTGAGCAGTGTCGCCGTGTGGCCCTTATCTCCTGGATCTCCTGGGAATCTGTGAACAGGGGTTTGGCCCTGACACCTGTGATGAGCCACTGGGACTGCTGAGGAGTGTCTGCCGCTCCCAGGTCTCCCGCCTCCACCTTCCCAGGCAGGAACCTGCCACATCTCCTCTCAGAGAGCTGTCGATCTCCTGGGAGGAAATGAGGAGTGGGGAGGAAGCAGGAGGAAACCCTGGCATTGCTCAGCCACGAAGCTCACCTTCCAGGTACCCACAGGCCTTCCACGGACATGGGGCTGCGTCCGTGCCTGGGCCGAGGCAGTGTTCCTTCTGTTCCTTCCTACGCTGGCGGGAAGGGCAGGGCTTTACTCTTCTTCCAATGAAGCTAAACCACCGACGCCTCGCCTTCGAAAGGTCTTTCTTGCTTCTCTGCAAGTCTCTCACAGTCTCCCTTCTCAGGACACCCTCTGCCCCACCCCCTCCCCCAAACGCCTTTCTGCGGATGGAGGATTTGACGCAAGCAGACATAGGAAAGATACCAATTCACTATCAAAGCATCCTAGCCCCATCCCAGAGCAATTAAAAAGCCAGATGGAATCTCTGGGAAAACGGCATTAATAACACGAACAATCTGTGCAGGCCGGCAGGGACCCAGGAGTTGCGAGCGGGGGCGGGGAGAGGCTGGGGTGCTGGAGTGTGAGCTCAGAGCAAGGGCTCCGCTTGCTGTGGCCAACTGGGGAAGAGGCCTTCACAAAGGATATGTCTAGGCCTAGGTCTGGCCACAGCTGGGCTGTCCCCTCTGGCCCCTGCAGGGCCCACTTTGCCTTCTGGATCCTGGTCGCTGAGAGCCAGGCAAATGTGGAACCCATTACTCAGGCAGCCACAGCCTCGGCCAGCCCCTTTCTGGCACCCAAGAGCTGTGCTTCTCTTCACTTTTGTTTTTGTTTATTATTTTTCTAGCCTTCTGGCTCCACCCATCTGAAACAGGCCTCCCTGGGTGCGTGTTGCCCAAGGATTTCCTTTCTCTTCATTAGCTGTGTCCAAACTTACTGCCCGTTCTCGAGGACAGCAAGAGGTGGTGTTGGGGACCCCCGTGGGGCCTGAACCCCAGGCACTCCCCTTAGATTGCAGAGCGGCAGGCGGTCCTGGCAGGGCCAGCTGAGCTCTCAGAGGCTGGCATGATTGCTAAGAAAGCAGGGCACAGGGGGTCTGTGCTGCCTGGCTGCCTTGTGGGGCCTAGAAGGGGCTGAATGAACCCCACAGGCAAAGAAACTTCTGCTGCTCCGAGGCTGAGCCAAGGCAGACACTTCCGTAGCCCCATTTTCCAGACCATAGTTTGGAGCCCCACCCAGGGTGGACTTAAAGATGTAGTTTTCTTATAGCCATCAAGTTAGGATGGGAATCGGTGTTATTAAAAGCATCCTTTGTGATTCTTACGTGCCCAGAGAGCCACTTTCTGAACTTCATCTTCTCCTTCCCCATCCTTACCCTCCACTGTCACCCTCCCTGGAAACCGTTCTCCTCCAGGTCACTAGAGCTCAAGCACTTGAGCTTGCCTGGGATCCTGCTTTTCTTGGCCCCTGGCTGAATCTGGCCCCCATGGACGTCCAGTGTCTGGCCCACAACAGGTTTTCAACGTGTGTGTCTGAATGCACAGATCTCTCCGAACTCATCTCTCACCCTTAAAAAAAACATCCACACCCTCTCCACTCCATGCAGGGTCTGGGGCAGGGGGAGTTGGCCTGAGGTTCACCAAGCAGGGGTTGGAGGGTTGGGAGGCAACAAAGGGGCACCAGAGATAAGGCTCCACCGGGCTGGCCCAGTGGAGTTGTTTCTGCCACCAAGTTAATTTTTAAAAGCAAGAATCCTATGAGAGGTGACCTATCCAGTTCTAGGTAATCTTCAACACATCTGTGTGATTAGCTCACCTCCAAGTCTAGCTGGGCCCCAGCAAGATGGTTGTACTGGTGGGGAGTATACAGGGAGGAGGTGGGATTCCAGGAGAAGGCGGAGAGGGTTGGAAGGGGGCAGCGTGCACCAAACCTGCAGGGGCTGCTCAGAGACACCGGGGCAGCTGGGGTCATGGTGTTTCTGAAGGAAAGATCTTTCAGCCCTGTATCTCCCCTTTTGTGTCTCTCTAGGGTACTGGCAAAGTCATTACTGAGAGACTATGACCCAGGAGCGGAAAGCATCAGTGACCAAATATGGTGGCCTAGAGTCAGAACATGTCACCCAAGACAGGGTTGAAAGGGAATCATCAGAGCCTGACCCAAGCCTACTTCTTGGCGGGTGGCAAGAAAATATTCTTGCTTCTTGGCAGGTGGCAGCTAAGCTTTCACCAGGAAGTAAGCTTGTCGTTCTGGAGCAGCCCCTGGCCCTACCCTACCTAGCCATGGAGGGCTCAGCAAGTCCACCCCCTTCCTCCAGCCAACACAAGTGTTTTCCCTGGAGCCCCCAGGAATCTGGGCTGCACCGGCTAGTGAGGAAATATGGCTGATTTATGGCGGCCCTTCCGGCTCGCACACCGGGCATTCGTCTCAGCTGGATGTGACAACCCCTGTCCCCGAGAATGGGGATGAGAGGTGTCAGGGCTGGGGTGCCTGCCCCAGAGGGAGCCGCTGTGGCCTTCCACATCAGGTTCGGACCCGTCTCAGGTAGCCTCCTCAAGTGATTTACAATTTGCAAACACGTTTTATTTGATTCCTCAGTTTTGCTAGAGCAATCACAGTGACTCAGCATGACAAATCACTCCCAACACGGTGTCTACGCACTGTTAGGAAATGCATTTCCTGCACTATTTTGCCTGGTGCGGCAACCTTTTAAAAATAGACTCACTCACTGTACTTGAAGGCAATTTGCTCCAAATTTTCCCACTAATTTGATTTTAATCTGATATTTAAAATTTGTGTGACCACATTCCCACTGATTTATAGGGAATAAGCCCTACCTGGCAGCAGGTTAACTGGCCTTCATCCAAGAGTCCACAGGACGAAGGATTTATCCTGGGACAATTCGAAGGCACAGGAGTCTGTGCTGCTTAACTCTGTGTCTAGTTCAGCCTTGCAGGTGCCTCTCGCCTGGGGCCAGAGAGTGTGGGCTGGAGGTCGCCACCACTCTCCTGCAGAGCCCTGGCACACGGTAGGTCAACAGTCCTTGTTGAGTGGATGCATCCAGCCCAGATGACCTGGCATGATACACCCACTGCTGAGCTGGGTACTAGAGGGAAGCACTTTGTTCACACTCGAGCAGCGGTTTCCTCTTGCTCCCAGCTCCCAACTCCCTAGGGTTGGAATGGGCCAGTGGAGGTGGCCCTGAGGCACTGGCACCACCAGACTCCTGGCTTTGCCTCTTAATGTCTGTGGGGGCCTCACCAAGTCTTCATTTCTCTGGGCTTCAGTTTCCTTTTATGCAAAAGGTATGCAAAACAAGTCCCACATCATGGAGCTGTTGTGAAAGGTAAGCAGGCGAAGCTTGTGAGACACTTGGCTCAAGCTGATGAGATTGCCATCTCTGAGAGTTAGGGCAGGAGGCAGAGTGGGAGCGAAGGCCACGCCCGGTCCCTGAAAACTCTCCTGGAAGGAGATAGTCATCTGAATAATTTAGGGCAAAAATCCTTGTACCCAGAGTAACCAGGTTCCTGAAGTTACTTTAATGTCGCTTAGATTTTTTTTCCCCAGGAGACCTTCCATTTGCTCAGGAAACATTTAATGAGTTCCTCCTGGGTGCAGAACCCTCTTCCCTGTGACCTTGAAGGGGGAGCGGAGGTCACACCCTCCTCCACTGCTCTCACCTCCATGGGATGAGAACACCCCATGTGTGTCGTAGTAGAAGTTTCTTGACACTAGTGTAGAATCCCATGGGATGACTCCTGGTTAGTGAGGACAAGCATTCTCACACTTGGGGTGTGTCAGCCTCCCCAAGTCCTGAAAGACACTCCCTCCCGGCTCCCCGGTCCTTCCCTCACTAACTCTTTTCCATCTGGGGGGCTGGGACCCCAGCTAGGAGGGTGGCCTTGCCTCCTCCGTTACTGCTGGGTGGGAGTGGAGGGTATGCCGGTGTGTCAGGGACACGGGGTTAGGGGGACACCTCCCACGCCCTTGCCTCCCTCAGCTCCCCACTGGGTCACAGCAGCCCTTGGCCAACCAGCTGGTTCCCATTTGCCAACCCAGCTCAAGTCCAGGAAGTAAGGAGAAGAGGCTGCCCTGGGCCCTGTGAGGTGACCAGGCTGGGCTCTCATGACCAAGGCAGTCCCTGGGGTCCAAGGAGGCTGAGAAGGCCTTCCCCAGAGCTGGGGCCCTCAACAGGAAAGAGCTCTGGAAGTTAAGAGCTTCTCCCTTGGCTGCTGGGAATGCCACCGTAAGAGTAACTCGAGTTAATGAGCAAACTCCTCAGGAGAGGGANTCATGACCAAGGCAGTCCCTGGGGTCCAAGGAGGCTGAGAAGGCCTTCCCCAGAGCTGGGGCCCTCAACAGGAAAGAGCTCTGGAAGTTAAGAGCTTCTCCCTTGGCTGCTGGGAATGCCACCGTAAGAGTAACTCGAGTTAATGAGCAAACTCCTCAGGAGAGGGAGGCAGGCGGCCTTCCTCTGGGGCACCTCCACACAGGAAGCAGTTGGCTGCCACTTGTCAAGGGAGGGCTAGAGAAGGGATAGGCTATCCACTCCAGTATTCTTGGGCTTCCCTTGTGGCTCAGCTGGTAAAGAATCCGCCTGCAATGCGGGAGACCTGGGTTTGATCCCTGGGTTGGGAAAGTCCCCTGGAGAAGGGAAAGGCTACCTCCTCCAGTATTCTGGCCTGGAGAACACCATGGTCTGTAATAGTCCATGGAGTCACAAAGAGTCGGACACGACTGCGTGATTTCCACTTTGCCAAAGGAGGCAGCAGGGAAGCAAAGGGGCTGGGAGGCCCTCAACCACTGGCTCTTCCACAGCCGGCTCAGGCTGGAAAGGAGAGTGGGCAACTCCCTGGGGTGAGTGTGGTCGTGGGGTGTGGGCGGGGGTGCAAGAGTGTGCTGTGGGCACATAGACTCTCGGCTGATTCCGAACCTCCAGCTGGAGGTGCTTTCAGGCCCAGGAGGAGTGGCGGGTACTCCCAAGAGCAATTCCCAAGTTCACCAAGGCCTGACCTCTATTCGGGGAGCGATCTCACCTGGGAGGGTATGTGAGTCATGGGCCAGGCCCCTGAGCCGAGGAGGGGAGGTGGGGACGATGGCTCTGAGCCTAAAGTATGTCAGAGGCGAGATGAGCATCTTGAGTGATGTGCCGTTTATGTAATTATGTGGGGCAGCGCTGCCCAGGGTGTGTGTGAGGCGAGTTGGAAAGGACAGCAGCACCCTCGGGTCCTCTACTTGCCAACTGAGCTGTATCCCAGGCTCCCCGGGGCCCCAGATGCTCGCCAAAGAGCCAGGACCGGTGACGAGACCCAGGGCAGAAGCAGGATCACCACTGGGGCCCCTACGCTCTGCATCCGGTAGGAGAGTTTCACCCTCTCCACCCTCAAATCCACCCAAGGGAGTGAAACGCTCATGTATTCCTAAGTCTCTCCTTATGGGCCATACTCCATGACACCCTCTCCCTCCCCTGCCTCGGCCCAACATTCCTCAACTTAATCTACTTGAGTTTTTCATTTTAAAAATTAAATCAACTGCACGTTGCTTGGAATATCTTTGAAGATTTCAGAAATTGGAAGGGCATGTCCAAGACACCACAGAGCCAGGTGTGGGGGGCTGCACAGGCACACCCGCCCCTCCCCCACCGTCTTCCCTCATCATAGGCTTTCTTCACGAGACAAGCTGCTGGGATGGTACCCCCAACAGCACAGTGGTTTGGAGAGACCTGCTGCTGGGGGTGGGGAGATGGTTACACAAGGGCTGGGCCTGCATCGCCGCCCAACCGGGGGCGTGAGACCGTGAGTGTCCTCGCCTGATCACACACCGGCTGTGTGACCGAGCACAGGTTTGGCAGCCTCTCTGTTTGAGCGTGCCTAAGAGGTGTGCCGGATTCCCAGAGGCAAGATGATGAATGGGTGTCCCTGCAGAACAGAGCAACCACAAGAACCTGATCCCAGGACGAGTCACACTGAGGAGGACAAGGACCAGGCCACCTGGCAGCCAAGAGGGTGAGTCAGAAACAAACTAGCATCGACATATAAGCACTCCCAGGTGTAAAATAGACAGCTAGTGGGGAGCTGCTGTGTAACACAGGGCGCTCAGCTCATGCTCTATGCTGACCTAGAGGGGTGGGATGGTGGGGTGGGAGGGAGGCTCAGGAGGAAGGAGAGCTCTGTATGCCTGTAGCTCATTCACGTTGTGCACAGCAGAATCTAACACAACATTGTAAAGCAATTATCCTCCAATTAACAAGAAAAGAAAGAAACAAACTATCCGCCTGCCAGCCAGGTCAATTTCCCACTTTGCTCAGAAGCCAGAGGGAGGCTAGATCAAGGGTCGGGCATTTCCCCTCCTGCCTCTGCAGCCCAGCTTCAAGATCCGAGTGACAAGGAAGACAGCAGTGCTCCACGGCTCCTGGTGGGACCCGGGGTTGAAGACCCTCAGGTGGGGCTGGCATCATCAAGGCTTCTTCTGCTACGGCAAGCGGACACTCTAGCATCACCTGCTCTTTGAGGTCCAGGCCCCCTCCACCCCTCCCCAGCCAGGACCAGATCAAATCAGCCAACGAGTCAGTAAGTCTCCACCAAGCAGCTCTGAGAGCCAAGATGGGAGTCCAGCCACAAGGAGACCCGGGGCAGAGGAGAGAAGAGGCAGTGTCGAGAAGGAGATCACCGTAAGTAGGGAATGGGAGTGCCACCCACCCATGCTGCTGCACCTCCGGGTGACCCTGGAGGGACCCTAGGGACTGGCATTCTGTTATCTCCCAGTGACGGGTCAGCAAGGCCTGCAGGAGGGCAGAAGGGACAGAAGGCTGAAGCTAGGGTCATCTCAGGCCTTTCCCAATTGTTCCTAAGAAGGCAGGGGTGAGCGGCAGAGGCAAGGGACAGGCAGGAGTCAATTTGTCACTTTTTTCGTGTCTTTTACTGCATTGAAATTGGCATTGTACACCACCATGGCCCTTGGCCAAGAGCAAACTGCGTCCAGAATCTCTCATGAGTATTCTTTGAGCTCGTCTGAAACACAGAGCTGTATCACCAAAGCACAGCTAACCACTGAATGGGTCAGTGCCTTTCTCATGTATTCATTCACTGGTTCCAGAAAATCCTTACCCAATAATCTTTAAGGCACTGCTTCTTCTCCACTTCCCTCCTCTCCTTAGGGGACAATATCAATCATGTGTTACACCTTCTCTTCCTCTTTACGCCATATCATCTCTCCCATGTTTTCTTCTTTTTGTCTCTATGTGCTCCATTTGTGATTATTTCCTTGGACTTTTCTTCTAATTCCCCAATTCTCTTCTCAACGGTGTTTCCTCAGCTATTAGACCATGGAGTTCTTAATTTTGGTGATTGCAGTTTTTACTTCTAGAGACTCAACTTGATTCTTTTGCAGATCAACTGTGTTACTTTTCATAGATTCTCATTCCCTGCAGTTATTTGTAAGCATATCATATTTCTTTAAACATCGCGTGCACCGTTTTTTTCATAGACAATAATTCGAAGCTTAAGGGTCTATTTCTGTTTCCTGTTGAGTCTTCTAGTTTTTTCTCTAGTTCTTCATTTTCTTGTGTGTCTAATCTTCTTTGACCATGGGCCTATCATTGTTTTAGAAAAAAATTGTTCGCAAGAAAAATCTTGGATTTAGTGCAACAATCCCTTCTGCTAGAGAGCATTTTTACTTGCTCCTGCCAAACAGTGAGGAATACGCCTAGTTCAGGGCCACGTTATTCCACCTGTAGGGCTAGCTCACCTAGGAGAAGAGACTTAGATTGCAAACTCACATGAGGGCTGGTCCACTTCTGGTTCACCCTTATCCTGAGAGTCTATCTCTTGGAGGTCCATATCAGCATGAGGGGTGGGGTATCTTATTATATGAGCCCACCTGTGTGAGCTCTGAGACTTGATTTCTGTCTTTCTCATTCATGAGGCTGTCAAAATAAAATTCAAATTGGTTGGAATCAGACAAGGCCTCAAGGGAAAAAAGTGGCTTCTCTTGCTTACCTGTCTGGATTCCTTTCTCACCCAGTTTTGGCCTGGCAATTCCCTTTGATATTGCCAATGCGTCAGTGCTTTTAATACATTTTAAAATTTTATCCAGCATGTTTAGTTGTTTTCAGTGCAAGGATAGGCCCAAATCACCTAACCTGCCATTACTGGAAGCCGAAAGTTCTCCTTTGGTCCTTTAGCAAGCAGTTGTGTCTGCTGTGTGCCCAGCACGTGCTGGGCAGAGCAGAAAACTAGACAGACAGAGTGGGCTCTTGCGGTACTCACCGACTGTCTCTCTAGGGAGACAGACAATAAACAAAGAGTTACTCAATTGGTTAGTTAACTACAGTTGTAAGGCATATTGCGAAGTAAGGAGATTTGGGAGTGACAAGAAGGAGCCCTTGCTGGCTCTGTGGGCTCAGGGAAGTCATTCCTAGGGATGTGGTTTTTAAGCTGAGATCTGAAGAACTGGTGGGATTTATAAATAGTCGGGGGCTGGATGGACAGCGTCCGGACAGAGGGAAACGCATGTACCGATCTCTGCAATAGGAGGGAGCATGGCCTTCTAGGTCTTGAAGAACATCCACTGTGGCAGCCACAGGGCCTGGCACAGGGGTGGGGGGTGGAGGGGGAGATGAGAGGTGAGGCCGGAGGTCAGCTGGGTCAGACTCTCACAGCGAGGATTTGGTCGATAAGCCAAAAGCTGCCGGAATCATGGATAGCATAAAGATCAGGCTTGCTTATCAAGTTGCCTCTGCTGAAGTGCGAGGGGCGGGCACTGGGCGTCAGTCAGGCCACTGAGGGAGCTTTGTAGCCCAGAGGTGGACAAATTCGAGGGATGCTTAGGGGAATAAGAGATGAAGGATTTCTGCCAAGCTTGACCATTTTGTTATCCCAGAGTGCCTTCCTCAATCCTGCTGGGTTTCCTTCATTTGCCCTCAGATCAACTCGATACCTGCTCTGTCTGCTCTCTGCCCTGTGAGTCTGGCCTCGGTGGGCCACACCAAGGGCTTCCTGGGCCTCTGGCTTCCTGTTGGTTTTGGCCAATGGTAGGTACCAGCCAGAAATGAGATGGAAGAAGGAGAGAGAGATGGGGGGCATTTTATCTCTGCTCTCTTCCTGCTGCAGCACCCCAACTGCAAGCCGAGGAGGCCACAGCCCCCTCAGGTGGCCAGTGCTCTGCCCTCCATGGTCCAGTTCTCCTGGGGCTCTGGCACATGAATGCTTGCCTCACCTCTGGAGCCCTGTGTGGGTGTCTATTGCTGCGGTGGCCTGGGGGCCTCCTTGATTTCTTCAACCTGGGTCACACCCCGCAGTGGTCCCCCATTGTTAACATCCCTCTGCTGGAAGTAGCAAGGTTGAGTTTGGTTTTCTGCCAAGGGCCCTTGAGTGACCACCAAGACTCAGGTTTTTTCACTTTAAAGAATCTGGAGAAGCGAATCAGTCTGGCAATCCTGGAGAAGGGCCAGTCCCTCGTAGCAGCCAAAAGGGTGGTGTCAGAGCGACATGAAGGCCCCGCCGCCATCTGCATTCCGTAAACAAACACCCGCGTGCGTGCAGGGCGAGCCAGAGCCCAGTGACAGCCACGGCTGTGACAATTTCATAGAGCCCCCATATCAGAGAGGACAGAAGTCATTAGGAAAATCATAAACATTTCTGGTGTCTTCCGTCCGGCCGCTGGGAGCTCCAAAGATGTTGCTTCCCAATCTGCAGTCACAGTCAGGTTCCAGACACTTCCTAAAAGAAGTGTCCGAGTGGCTAGGGTCAGAGTGCATCTGATTTCTGGGGTGAATGTGATGGGCCTACTGCTGAGCTTAGTTCTGGAAGAATCCTGACCCCGCTCCCTGCTCACTTCCTCCCTCTTCTCCGCTTCCCGCTTGCCCACCTCCCTCCCAAGCTGAAGCTCCCTCTCTTTACTTTCACTTTGGAGATGTGTGCTTGGAGC
This sequence comes from Neotragus moschatus, assembly GCA_006410615.1. Classification (NCBI taxonomy): domain Eukaryota; kingdom Metazoa; phylum Chordata; class Mammalia; order Artiodactyla; family Bovidae; genus Neotragus; species Neotragus moschatus. The sequence continues at coordinate 10,289,745 of SJYA01002795.1, read as the reverse complement.
ACCAGCCTCCACTCAGAGGTTGACAGATGCTCAGAACTGTGTTCCCAAACATCGTTGGGTTCATTCCCACCCCCTCCCCATCTGTGCTGAGGGCAGAGAGCCGAGGGCAAGAAGAAAAAGATGAAATTCAACCTCATGGCAGAGGTTGCCTGGGTGGAGGTGGGTGGTCAGGGAAGGCCCCCCCTACCCGTGAGGAGGCAGTGTTCAGGGGACACCAAAGCGATGAGAAAGATCCAGGCGCTCAGAGGACTTCTCCTCTGAGAAACAGAACAAAGGTCTGGGGAAAGGCCAGCAAGCTGGGGTGGTGGTGGGGAGCGGGGAAGGGCAGAAGATGAAGCCGGAGAGCCAGGCAGAGACCAGCCCACTGGTAGCTTTGGAGTGGAGCTGCCCCATATCCCAGCTGCTGTTCCAACAAACACAATTGTTTATGCCACCCCCTTGACTCACAAAGTACCCCTGCTATTTCAAGAAATGACATGGTGGCCTTCCTTACAGGATAGAGCAAAGAAATCTAGGTTTTTCATATTTTAATGGCCATGGGAAGCCATCAGAGGATTTCAAGCAGGGGAGGGACAGAATCCAAGCTTTTTCCTTCATTCACCAAATGTTTACCGAGTTGTCCTCCTCGGCTCTGAGGCACAGCACTGAGCCCCACTTGGCAGATCTGCCCTCATGCAGTTTACATTCCACTGTTAGAAATGCCAACACACTTCTAACAAAAGGAACTAACTCTCCACCTTCGGTGCCCTCCACAACTGGAGGCGCCCATTGAACAGATGGAAAGATGAAGCCAAAGGAGTGTCTCGATGGTTGGTTTTCTACATGTAATCACTGGAAAATCCTAAGCTACTTTCCATGAAGTCTGCTCCCAAATTTGCCCCTGAGGGAAGTTTCCATGGGGAGCCACTTATACGGCTTGCCCTTGACTCCCCTTTCACCCACACACCTGGGTTTCCGTGGCTGGTGAGCCTGGCCGTGTACAGTTTGCTCTGATAGGGCCCTCGCTCCAGGCTGGTCCTTGGCTCTAGGTAACAGGCTTACGAACGCTTACAGAACCCTAGCTTGAGTGGTCTAAGCAGAAAGGACCATTTGATACTGGCACCTCTCACCCCACATTCTGCCTCTGTGCCAGGCGTGGAGCCAATGAGGAAGAATACTTGGCCAGATGTGTCTTCAGGCACAGCTGGATCCAGCAGCTGGACTGGGTCATCAAGAGCCCTCTCTCACTGCATTTCCTGATTTGCCATCTTCACGCTGCCTTCAGTTTCCCTTAAGAAGTTCCCAGTGACCCGAAACCTCTAAACAGCTACCCAGAAGAGAGCTTTGATTTTTTTTATTAGTTCTGTCAAAAGTCCTAGAATTGGGTTCTCTTGGACCATAGGCTCCTGAACCAGCTACTCTCTCCAGGAAGATGGACGACCCTAACTGGCCAATCCTGAGTCGTGTTCTGATCCCTGCCACAGACCCTTTGGGAGGGGGTCAGCTCCACTCACACTGCACGGGTTGAGAGTGGCAGAGTGGGAAGTGCTCCAAGGAAAATCCAGGGGTTTGGGATGAGAGAGAACGAGGCAGGCAAAACAGCTCGTGCCCACTGCCCTCTTGTCCCTGGTAGAACAGAGCCCATGGAGAGTGCGGACAACTGAGAGCGACTCCTTGCTTCCAAAGAAAAAGCAAATTCACCTTCCCTGGGGGCGGAAGGTGGGGGAAGGGGTGGGTTCTGGCATCAGCTGTTGTGACTCGGGCCCCAGATCCACTCCTGACTTCTGCCCCACCTCAGGCTGCCAGCAGCCTCTTCCCACAGGCGGCACAGATCCTCTGGGCCCCAGGCCATCCATGAGATCTGTGACTCTAGTGGGGGCGGGGCTGCAAGGCACACACGTGGTGATGGGCAGCTGCCCCAGCAGAGGCTTCAGGCAGCGGCCTCCCTCCTGCTCCCACTCAACACCTACGTGGGATTGGAAGCTATAACTGAGTCCTCTGGAGCCACCTGGTCCTTTTCCCCCATGGGTTAGTCACTCAGCCGTATCCGACTCCTTGCGACTTCATGGACTATAGCTCGCCAGGCTCATCTGTCCAAGGGATTCTCCAAGCAAGAATACTGGAGTGGGTTGCCATGAGAAGAGACCCCAGCCCTTCTCCAAGGCATCTTCCCCACCTGGAATACCTTGATCCTAGCCTTTCTGAGGGCTTCCCATGTGGCTCAGTGGTAAAGAATCCACCATCCAAGGCGGGAGAAACATGGGTTCAATCCCTGGGTCAGGAAGATCCCCTGGAGAAGGAAATAGCAACCCACTCCAGTCTTCTTGCCTGGAGAATCCCATGGACCAAGGAGCCTGGTGGGCTACAGTCCATGAGGTCACAAAGAGTTGGACAGGACTGAGCAGCTTAACCACAACAGCAAGCCTTTCTGAGACCTCCAACCCTCGGGCAGGAATTCTGCTTCCAGCCCCTGGGACCAGAGTTGGGGGAGGCCAGAGGAGCACAGTGAGGTGGGGATGCTGACTATGTAGGGGAGGTTAGGAGAGGACTTCTGCCCTTCTGGCCTTAAGAACCTCCAAAGGAACAGGTTGCCCCTCATGCCCCTTGTCACCTGTATTCTCGGTTGCTGCTTGATGGTGGGGAAGGAAGGTCTTTTTCATTGAGCACCAATGACCTGCAGGTGCTTTTGTAAGTTCCTCAGCTGCTCTGGGGATGGTCCCACACCAACCTGTCCAAGGGATGAGGGGGTAGGAGGCTCCGGATGTCCCCTGGACTTCAACCAGATTCTCTGACTGTACACGGTGAAACCGGTACCCACCATGCGGCCACCCCCTTCCCAGCCTCCTTCCTGCCAAAGAGAATGGGCTGTGAGGTCAGGGAGGTAGAGGCTGAGGCCTGGGGGATGAGAAGGCAGGCCCTCAGAAAGGGCACGCACTCATCTCCTCTGGGAGGGTGAGAGCCCCCAGCTCAGGAAGGTTGGGGCCCTGCGGCCCAGGCTGGCGCACGGGAAGCCCCGCCAGGGACCAGGAGGAGGGCTTCCTCTCAGTGTCTTCATGCCACAAGATGTAAAATAATCCCCTCGGCTCAGAAAAACACATTTTATGGCCATCTGACTCATTTCCCACAAAGCTAGATTCAACCCCCACCCCACCACCCCACCACGTGTAGAGCTTTTGTTTTGAAAAATAAAAAAATATGTTGAAAATTTCAAGATGACTTTTAGACATAAATTGTTCCCTTCCTCACCCCCGTCCCAGACCCCCCTCACCTAATTTCCCAAACACTGGCTTCCAGAGCCTCGGGAGGATCCAGTCCAAGTGGGTATGGGGTGACTCTGGGCAACGTGGCCCCCAGGTCCAGGCCAGAGAAGGTCTGCTGGGCATGGAGATGGGCCAAGGGGCCCTCCAGGGAGGTGGGCCTCCCTGGCATCTGCTGTGGTGCCCCGATCCTTCTGGTCTGGGGTCCCCCGTGGGCCCCGACAGCCACTCCAAGCCCTGCTGTATCTCCAGGCCTGGGCCCCTCTCCAGAGTTCCTGGGACTCAGGTAATGTCTGGCTGGTTCCTCCCCTCCCTGAATCTCTAGGCCAAGGGTTGCTCCCAGGTGATCTCAGACACCCAGCTGGGGACTCGCCCTAGCCCTCTCTGCTACGTGGCTTCTCCCGCGGCCAGCAGAGACTGATGCTGAGCCTGACTGCCCTGAGGCCCCAGAACTGAAGCCCGGGGGCCCTCTGTTCCCCTAGGTACATCGGGGCTTTCCATCCCCCACAGACACCCTGGGGCTTGGCCTCCCGGCTGCCTCTCACTCCGCCATTCCTTTAACTTCCCAACGACCTCGAGCCGTGGGCATCAGTATCTCCATGTCTCAGGCAGGAAACAGAGCCCCAGACAGCACGTGACCCTTGTCAGATGGGGAAAGCCTGAGGGCAGACGAGTGGGCAGCCTCATGGTTCCTGCTGACTCCCAGATAGCCAAGGAAGTGCACCAGGGTCGAAAAGGCAGGGCTGGGTGGAAGGCCCCTGGTTTCTGGCATGTGGCACAGATATACCTAGAGAACACCCACCCGGAGAGCCAGCCTCCTCTCTTTGCCAGGCAACTAGTGCATCCAAGGCCCTCCACACAGCACTCAGGTGGCTGCCCACACCTTCCTGATCTTCCCAGAGGGTGGCCTCTGGAAGCTTCCTAAGGGTCTCCAAGGGATGGGCAGCAGCCTGTAGCCAGGCAGGGGCACCCACCAGCCTGAGCTTCCATTGAACCGGTAGCCCAAGCCAGGCAAGAACCCGCCACTCTTGGGCCGAGCATCTCAGCCCATGGGCTCAGGCTCCTCAGATTCAGGACGAGACAGAGCCACCCATTCCTCACCCTCTGCAGCAAGCCTCCTTGGGGCCCGAGACTGTGGGCCAGAGGGCACCCAGAGCACACTCTCCCCCAGAGCTGCCTACTTCTCATCCATTGTAGCCCATAGTGCACACTGGGATGCCACCGGAGTTTTTGGTTCTCCAGGGCTCTGGGTCCCCACCCAGGAGCAGGAAGCAGCTGTGGGAAGCAGCAGGGGGCCAGAGTGTCTTACTGTCAAGGGCTCTGTGGAGAAGACCGTGGGGTTAACCAGGGGCAGGCATGGGGGAGTGGATTGGGGTCCTCCAGGCTGACTGGGCCCTGAGCATCAGGGGAAGGGCCAGAGGCGACCTGGACTTCCTTAACCACAAGAAAATGACTCAGCTAAATTGAGGAAGATTTCCGTTTCGGCAGACTACTTTTTCCACTATGGTAAGAGCTTTTTACCCACAGGCTCCAGAGGAGCTGATACCCCAGAGAGGGGCTTAGGGAGTTTCGATTTGAATAGTCAATGCTGATTCTTAATCATTATTTTGAAAAAGCAGCTTTTGGTTTTCCAGCAGGTGGTTGGGTCCTGGGGAGTGAAGCCAGGTGTGAGCGTGTGTGTGTGTGTGTGTGTGTGTGTGTAAGTGTGTGTATGTGTGTGTATACACAACTGCATGTTTGTGCCTTGAGGACACTGGGGCCCAGAAAGAGGAGATCTAGTCAGGAGTTTTTCCCTTTGCCTGGAGACAGGTCTTGGCCAGGTCTCCAGAAATGACGAATTTTCCAGCCCTCAGAGCGTGTTGACCTGAACAGGACTAATGGCTCCATGGATTGAAGGCTAAGTTTGTGCCAGGCAGCAGGACACGTGTGCATGTTATATAGGCACAACCCACTCCTGGATGGAAAAGCAGAGTCAGACGCAAACCCAATCAGCCATAGGAGACACTGACCACCGCCCCCACCTGCCCTTCCTCCAGCTGCTGGTATCTCCTGACATTTTCCAGGCTCGTCTGCCATAGCAGCCTGCAGCTCTGGGCCCAGCCAGGCCTGAGGGCTTCCCAGCAAGGGTCCTGCTCAAACTCCAGCCCATCAATGGTCAGAAGCTGGGGCTTGCCCTGGATTCTGAGATGTCAGATCGGAGCATCTCTAACACAGCCCTGGCTCTCAGTGACCAGCCCAGTCTTGAGGCCCAAGAATGGGAGGTGACTGCTAAGATTATCCCAGAGCAGAGGGCCCAGCCCTGTTCCTGCAACTTCTAGCCTAACAAACATGATGAGGACAAGGTGTTCATCACGGTCCAGGTGCTTAGTGAGGAAGAAGGCCAGTTCATCTGAGGTCCTCCCACTTCTGGTTCAGCCCAGGTGGGCTTCCTGGAGGTGGGTGCCAGCAGGCTCTGGACTGAATGACAGCACTGATCACAATAAGGGCCTCCAGGACAGTGACTGCCCAGGTTGGAAGACGCTCCTCCCTATCCTCCCGAAGGAGGTCCCCTAGTCAGCTCCCACCCTGGAAAGATCCACAGCTGAGAGAGGGTCCTTGTTTCTCACTGCCCTTCCCAGGAAAGGCTCTTCCCTGAGATCCCACCGAGAGGGGCGACAGGGCCATCACTGGCTGACCTCAATTCTGCTGGAGGTCACCCCACATCTTGCTTCACCAACTGGGCTCAGTTTCCCAACCTGGAGTGGAGTGGAGGGTCCACTGCCTAGGCAGGAGCCTTGCCCTCTGCTTGCTCTGGGAACCTCAGGGGACAGAGCTGGGCCTGGCCAGTGTGGCTCTGTGGCCAGCGCTCAGCTTCTGCCTGGGGCCAGGACACGTGTCCAGGCTCTGCGGCCTCCCCACGGTCTAGCCCGCTGGCCAACCTCCTGGAGGAGGAGCAGAGGCTGGGGGAGGAGGCGAGGCTAGTGGCCCCCACGGGTGCTGGCAGCTCCAGGACAAAGGGCAAGACGCTCCGGCTGGAGCAAGGGAGCAGGGCAGGGAGCCGCAGGAAGATGAGAGCTGGGCGGAGTGGCCGAGGGGCCTAAGCCCAAGTTCCAGGCTTGGCTCCTCCCCTGGGTACCCCCCTGGGAGACGGAAGAGGAGAGCCAAAAATGGGGAAGGGGCTGAAACAGGCCAAGACCAAGGTAGGGANGCCGCAGGAAGATGAGAGCTGGGCGGAGTGGCCGAGGGGCCTAAGCCCAAGTTCCAGGCTTGGCTCCTCCCCTGGGTACCCCCCTGGGAGACGGAAGAGGAGAGCCAAAAATGGGGAAGGGGCTGAAACAGGCCAAGACCAAGGTAGGGAAAGGAAAAGGAACAGAAAAAGAGTGTCAGAGGGGCAGCCTAAAGAGGAGGCCCCCAATCCAGGAGTCCCAGCGCTAGTAAGGAGACCTTCTCCAGGCCAGAGCCCAGGGGTCAGGCAGGAGCCTTGGAGGTGAGGCTCCCTGTTTACAGTCCTTGCTCCCTTCCACAGGGCCCCACACTGCCCCCTGCCCTGCAGGGCTCACACTTGATGGCCATCTGTGAGTGTGTCATCCATGTGCTGTGTCTGTCATAGGCATGTATGTGGTGTATGTCAATGGTATATACCATGTGTCTGAAGCCCTCTGCCTCTAAGATGCTCACCTGCCCAGAGTCTTGGGGCCAGCCTAAGCACCAGGACAAGGCCTCCCTCTGAGTTCAGCCTCCTTGGTGGGGCTGAGTCTCTGCCCCTCCAGAGGCCGACCCAGGTGTTTCATTTGCCCTGTGAGGGGCACAGAAGAAGCAGCCTCTTCTCCTTGGATTCCCCCTACACAAGAGGTCCTTGTGAGCCACGCAGCCCCAGGTAGAGGAGGCCTTACTGACCAGAGGCCTCTGACTGACTCAGGTGCAGAGTCAGCTCCAGGCCTCTGGAAGGGACAGAGACTCAAAGACTCCCAGAGTGGGCCACAGGATGTTTGTTGCATGCAAGGATCAATGTGTGTGTGAGTGTGTGTGTGAGTGTGAGTGTGTGTGTGTGTATGCTTCCACACAGACATCAGACACAAACATTCATATTCATCCCTTGTTGGTGAGCTCCAGCCGGTTAGCCTCACCCGTTTGCCCATCATCTCCTCACCCAGAACCTCCAGTGGCTCCCAAGACCCCAGGGTACCAAGCTCTCTGTCACTAACTTGGCCTAGCCCTTTCTTTCATGCTAATTCCTCCCTCAAAGCCCTGGCTACAGCCAAGCGGGTTCCCTCATTGGCCCTTGTCTTCACTCACTTTTTCTATGCAGAAGTATAGCAGCATGTATATTTGCAGCTAGCGTGTGTTTGTGCCATCTCCTCTGCATGGTCTGAGTCAGGTGTGAGAATGTGCAAATTGGGGAGGAAACCCGATTTGCCCTGCTTTGAGCAGAAAGGAAATTCATCAGCTCTTGTGATGAAAAAGCCCGAGATGGTAACTTCAGGCACAGCTGGTTCTCAGCTGTGCAAATCCACGTCCCTCTCCCAGCCCTGCTTCCCAATGTGCTCCTCCACACCCATCCCCACACATCCACACCCACCCCCCACATACAGGCTCCCAGAAGGATAGCCTCCAGGCTCATATTCCCCTGCTTTGCCACCTAGGGAAAAGAAAATGATTTTTCCCAGTATTTCCAACAGAAGTCTCAGGGCTGACACCCATTGGGCAAGCTCAGGGCACGTGACCAACTTCCAGAGGCCAGGACTAGGGCAGCCCTGCCTGAACCACATGGTCAGAGAGCAGGAGAGGGCTGGTTCCCCAGAACAGCCCTAGAGGAAGGAAGTCGACGCTGGCAGCCAGGGACACTGGGGCTCAGATGACTGTGTCCACGAGTGATGATCCGGGACAGGGAGGGACATGCACTATTCCTGTCCTGAGTTTCACTCCAAGCCAGGATACAGTCTAAAATCCTGGGGCTGGCAAGTCTGGGATTGGTATGCCATCGCTTGCAGTGCCTTTGGGGAACCTGAGGCCCAGAGGGTCAGGGTCACACCGTCAGTTAGGGCAGAGCCGGAGCTAGAACATGAGCCTTTTGACAGCTGACCCTAACTCAACACAGGAGCGTTCAGTGCAGCCCAAGCTGCTTGCTGTGTGCCTGGGAGAGTCTGACTTATTGGCCTGGGATGTCCATCCCAGATCAACCGGTCAGACCTGGGATGCGGGTCCCGAATGTTAGTGTCCACAAGGACACTGTGTCCATCACGTCACAGAAGGTTAGAACTGAACTCCCCGGTTGTGCTGGGGGTTCCAAGCTCAACAAGCCCTGGCAGTGCTGATGCAGGGGGCTGAGGCCGGGGCCGAGACGTCCGGCAGCAAACCCTAGTCCAGGAAGAGGTCCCCCACCTCAAAGGCCAGGAGCAGCAGGGAAAGGTGCTGAGAGCTTGAGTGCTGGGGCAGGAATAGGTGGTAGGCAGAGGTGTGGGGGTCAGAGAGACCAGACATCCAGACCACTAACCACTGCCCCAGCCCGCAGCTGGGGAGGGGGAGGGGGAGGGAGGCCTGGACCACAAGGCCAGAAGAGCTCAAGGGGTGGAGAGGCCGTGATGGGCCCAGCGGGCTGCAGCAGGTTGAGGACGCTTGGCCAGAAAGGCCTGTTTACTCAGAGGCCCACTAGGTCAAGGCCCAAGCCCGGGGTTAATTATTAACGGCCACCCGGCTTGTGGCTGCCCAGTGTGGTGGAGGCCGGAGACTGGAGGCCCGGAACCGCGCCCCCAGGTCACCCTGTGCAAGAGGGGCCCCAGAGCGCTCTCCTTCCCTCGGCTTCCGAAGGCACCCCCAGTCACTCAGACACCCTCCTTCCCAACTCTGGCCAGAGGGAGGCCTGTTTTTCCAGCAGGGGAGAGCTGTAGTGCTAGTATCTGTAGGGGAACAGGCACCGGAGGCCTGAGCTCACAGGGGTGGGGATGGACTGAAGGTGCTCCGGGGACCCCCAAAGGGGCCGTCACTTGTGCTGACCCTGAGCAGGGATAGCTGAAGTCCTGGTCGTACTGACCATCCTAAACGAGCCAGGACAGGCGGCTCCCTGAGCGCTGGGGACGCTTCCTCCCTCGCCGCGGAGCAGGTGCTGACAGAGGCCAAATTAGCGGCTTTGGGGCTGCAAATCCCGCTTTGTCCTGCAGATTAGGCTCTTCTACGGGGCTGGAGAAGGGAGCCTGAGGGGCCAGGGCTGGCCGCCCACCTCTCCAGCCTCAGCCCAGCCTCCCTCCCAGAGCCCACTCCCTCAGCATCTTGCCTGCCCTCCCCAACCCCAACCCCAACCCCAGGCAGCCTTGCCCTCATCCGACCCAAGACACAGGTTTCACAGGGGAGCTAGAGTGATGGGGCGTGGCGGGGCAGATCAGCACCCCCAGTGCCCCTCTTGGAAGGCAGCAACACCTGGAGGGGACCTTGTTGAGCCCAGGGGCAGACTCAGCAGGTCCACAGCCCAGGACTCTGCCTTTCTCAGGAATGATGGAGGGGTCAGAGCTCCTGGTCCCCCCGAGAGAGGCAACGCTTCAGAAGGGGCCCCCAAGAGGCAGAGCTCTCCTGGGATTTTTTACTCCCTCCTAGATTGGGACCATCAGCCTTGGAAGATTTTCTTTTTCATCTCTGGAGGCTGTGGTGGATGGGGCCTGTGGAGGGAGAAATGGGCAGGGAACCAGACAGATGTCCTGGCCCCACCTGGTGGGGCCCCTGGGCCAGCAGGTTCCCGGGGGCACTGGAGGTCCCCCTTCCCTTGGGCTGTGCCCTCCCCTCCAGGCTGTAAAGGGAGCACCCAGGCCCAGAACCCCAGCCTGTGTGGCCCCCTGAGCATGTGCAGAGCATCCGGAAGGGCTTTAGGGCAAGTCCTCCAGGCCCGCTCCGGGCAAAGCATTTCTGTAGCTGCCTCTAGGAGCTCAGCCCAGATGGCCTTGGGCCCCAAGGAGCACTGCCAGCCCAGACCCTTCAGCGTCCACTTCAGGATACAATTGTTCCCTTTTTGAGACACCACTTCTGCCCAACCAGGAAATCCTGAACCAAGGCTGCCTGTCCCTCCCTGAGTCAACACTCGCTAAGCAGGAGGGTGGGGGAGAAGGGGAACAGGCCAGGGGACACTCTTCGAGCCACGCCAGCCCCAGGAGTGCAGACCACACACACATGCGAGCACACACACACGCACTCACAGAGATGTGCCCACAGGTGTACACAGTCACCCGTACACATGAAGACACCACGCGCACACAGGCACACAAGCACAGACACACCCATACCTCCTCATCATTCACACCCACACACCCACGCACACTCAGAGTCACACGTGTACACACAGACGCACACACATGCCTGGGCCTTCCTGTCCCCGAGCTCCCACACACGCCCACACACCCAGACCCCCCCACTCCATTCTGCTTGCCCGGTGGCCTTCACGCTGTTTGGTGCCCTCGCTTGAAGCCGCTAGCCACACGGCGCCCAGGAGACTGCTCCTGGCAGCCTAGGAAGTCTGAGATCAGGATCGAGTACCTGAATCTCACCGAGGGTTCCGTCTTAGGGGGCAGATACCACCCGGGACATCCTGGCACCTCTGCGGAAACAAGGAGAGGGGGGAGGAGAGGCAGCTGGGGCCAGACTGGGGCTCGAGGTGCCCACCACCCTTCTGTGGGAGAGGCACCCATCAGATGCAGATGGCTCTCTCATCAGACCAGACGCTCGCTTCCTGCAGGTCTGCCTGGCTAGACAGACCCTGGGATAGGGCCGTGCCTGGCCATGAGCCCTCGACATGGACTGGCTGGACAGACAGACAACAGCTGGATGAAGGTGGAGAAGCTCTCTGTCCCCTGGGCTGGCCCCTGCCACCCACCGCCCAGCTCACTCCACAGCACTGAGATCTTGCCCACGGTTTCTGTCTCCGGAGCGGCGGGCAGGCAGCCCTGGGACATGCCCACACACAGCTCTCTGGCGGCCGCACACCAAGGCAACGCCAGAGCCAGGCCAAGAGCAGGAGTCCCGGGGCCTGCCCACCGCCCACGTCCCGCCCAGCCTTCTGCGCCTGCTCCAGTGTGAGAGCCAGCCCTGACCCCCCCAGAGCCCAGAGTCCTATCCACACTCTAGCCCCGCCAGGCACCTGAGGACACGTGTCTTTCCCTGAGGTCCCACCCTCAGCAGCACCCAAGGATCTTTGCAAATGTCAGTCTGGCCCTGTTCCTGGCCTGGCCCCCAAAGGTGCTCCAGGCCCTTGTATCTGCTGCCCTCCTCCCCCAGCATCCTGTTGGATTCAGGGTGGCAAGGCCGCCACCCTGTCCCCATACTTGTTGCTCTGCCCATCTCTCTGGGCTGTCTCTCAAGCAGCTTGCTCCTGCCCCGGGGCTCCCTCTGGGTCTTTGTTCGGCTGGCCCTTCTCCTCACTCAGGCTCTACTGCGTCCCACTGCAGGGACCCCCTCCTGCAGCAACCCCCAGTCACTGTCCAGGGACACGCTGGCCATGCCCCCACTGTGCTGGACTCCCAGTTGCTGGTGCCCTTAGCGATGGCCCTGTCCTTGGCCTCACTTGTCCGTATCTGCCTTCTCTGCTGGATTGTCAGCCCCATGAAGTAAGAACCTTGAAACCCGAAGGGGATCTGTCTGGCAGGCAGCTGGTGGGAGGTGCGCCAATGGCTGTTGAGTGAGGGAATGATGGACACAGGGCAATACTGAACCCAAACTCAGGAGTGTGGAATAGGGAGGGCCTCGTGTCAGGTGTGGAGGCAGGCTTACAGGAGGCAAGCTGGGGCCTCCTGGGAGCCTCCTGGCTCACTCACACCCCCAGGGCAGGCCCAACCGAGTGGGTGAGGAGCCCCTCGAATCAGCTCCCCTGGGTTTACTGTGGTGCAGGTCCGGCTCCTGGCCGGACCCCTGCCTGCCGAGACAACCCTGCCCCACCCCCAGATGCAGCCAGAACCCCCTCTCAGCCCCAAACCCCTCACCCACACACACAGCCACCCTGCCCTCCTTTGCCATGCGGCTCCCTTGGCCCAGCAGTGCTGAGTGTCCATTAGAAGCTTCTGGGCACTTGCTAGGCTCCTCTCCACCGTCTTGGGCAGCTTGAAGGCGGATGAGAGACCTGGTCAGAGGTCAGAAAGATGAGGGTTGGGCAAGAAGTCAGTGGGACAGCTCAGAGGACAAGGGATCCGTCAGGTCTAATGAAGCCCAGATTCAGGAAGGGGGTTACTCTGAACCCAGAAGATAAGGGCTTAGTTAACTGGTTAGTCGGCTAGTTGGTTAGTTAGCTCCCTCATTCGTTTGGCCCTCCATTTGTTGAGCACACACCATGTTTGAGCGGGGACCCCCAGGGACCACTGACCGGGTCAGTCTCAGAGTGGGGATGCTTGGTTCTGGCCCTAGACCCTGGATTGGTCTTCCACTGGCCCCAGCCCATAATACAGTCTGTGAGTGAATGATCTTTACACTTTTTAAAAGGTAGGAAAAAATCAACAGAAAAAACTCTTATTCTGTGACATGTGAACATGATGTGAAATGCATAAAGAAAATTTTATTGAAGCACAGCCCACCCTTTCACGAGCACCCCATCTGTGGCTGCTCTTGCCCTGCAGTGGCAGCGGAATAGGAGCCGAACGGCCCACAGAGCCTAAAAGATTTCCCATCTGACCTTTTACCAAACAAGTTTGCTGCTCACTGCCCAGACTCTCCAACCCACCATCCGACGGGCTGTGAGCAGGCCAGCTCTGCGCCCAGCTCTCAGATTCCCTCTCTGTTCCATGCGGTGAAGCTTCTTCCCTCAGGCAGTTGCAGTGAGCACTCAGGGGTTTACGGCCTGCCACTGCCCCTCCTCACTTTTCCTTTCCTTTTTCCCTTTAAGGAACTGAGGGCTTACAAATTCTGAGTCGGGCACAGGGCTGGTCTGACACCCAAGACCTGCCCTCAAGGGACACACACAACGGGGCATGGAGGCAGTGTAGCTGGAAGTNCTCAGGCAGTTGCAGTGAGCACTCAGGGGTTTACGGCCTGCCACTGCCCCTCCTCACTTTTCCTTTCCTTTTTCCCTTTAAGGAACTGAGGGCTTACAAATTCTGAGTCGGGCACAGGGCTGGTCTGACACCCAAGACCTGCCCTCAAGGGACACACACAACGGGGCATGGAGGCAGTGTAGCTGGAAGTTCAGAGGAGGGTCAGGGAACCTGGCCTGGAGTGCAGAGAAGGCTCCTGGGGCCAGGGGGCGGGGGGAGGGGGTGGTGATGCCCAGGCTAAGTCTTCACTTACAGGTAGAAATTTCCTAGGGGGAAAGGAGCAGGGAAAAGCATCGAGTGTGGAGGGAACAGCTTTAGCAAAGGCACAGAGGCTGCAAAAGGGGCAGGCCGAGACCTGGTGGAGGTGGCATGAAGCCAGGCCATGCAGGGCTTTGGGCCATCAGAGGTCACCCCTCATCGCCATCCCCACCCCATCCCAACCTGGGTTTGGCTTCAGGCTAGCAGCACATGTCAGGATCGGGCAGGGGAGGGGCATTCTCAGGATGGCACTCCTGGGGCCCTGCCCACGGCCAGCAGTGCCACTGGAACAGGAACCATTAGTGGTCGGGGCCGGGGGGCTCAGCCTGGCAGGGTGGGGGCTGCAGGAGCTGCCTGGCCCTGCCCCTGGCCCGGGGCAGCCGCCGAAGTCCAGGGACCAGGCAGGCTGCCACAGGAGGGGAGCTGGCAACAAAGGCCTATTCTTCATGCTTTAAAAAAGCCTCAAAACCTGTCCAACTTTCCTTCATTAGATGCTCCAGGATGTTTCCCCTTCAGAGGCTGCTCGAGATAACCTGGCTGATAAAGGCCTGATTCTCGGAGTCTTAATTATGGCCCCGAGACCTCTGCGTAAACAATCAGCCAGAGCTTGTTCTCTGCCTCCCCTCAGTGCTCAGGGGAGCACAAGCCAGGTGCCAAGCAGGAACCGGGTGACCCCGGGCTCCTGAGTTCTCTACACTGCCTCCCTGTGGGGCTGTCCCCAGGGAGCTGGGTGGCTAGGCCCTGGGTCTGATGCAGGTCCCTGCATGGTGCCCACCGGCTTTGGGTCCCAGAGCCACAGCCTCCTGACCACATGGCCTCAGCCTGCTCATCCGTAAGGGACAGTCATCAGAGAGTGAAGGAGACCCTTGGCCCGTAGCAAGTGCCCAGGAAATGTTGGACAGAACCTATAGTGGAGAGGCACTGTCCTGACCTTGACCCCTGCCCCAGCCCCTGGGAGGAAGCCTCTGAATTCTCAGCTCCATCCCCGCTCAGCTGGACGAACAGGGAGGTGGACGTGAGCCCAGCCCCCAGCAGCTCTGCCCACACTTGCCCCCAAGCCCCACCCTAGGCCCAGGTGCCCACCAGGTGCCCGTGACTTCACGCCGCCAGTGGATCAAGGCGGTCCAAGGTGGCAACTCGAGGCCTGCCCTGGGTACCCTTCCTGGCACCTTCCCCCCATGCCCTGTGCAGTACCATGCCCCCCACCCTCACCTTAGGTACCCCTGAGGAGTCACCCAGGGAGGGAAGGCCACCCTGTGCCCCCTGAGGGCAAGCTCGGGGACATGGCAGGACGCATCTCAGCCTCATTTGAGGGAGAGGCTCTGCTCAGTATGAAGGATGCATTTGGGAGGAGATGGCGCCCCCCACATGTTCACCCGGAGAGACCTGCACACACATACACGTGATCCCCCCGCACACCTACACACCCACCAAGGCATGTGCACACGAAGACACTCCCCAGGCCAGGCCTCAGCAGCTCAGCTCCTGGTGGGGCCATCTGCATGCGTGTGTGCGTGTGCGTGCCTGTGTGTGTGCATGTGTGTGTGTGTGTGGGCCGATGTGGTGCTGCCCATGAAGTATCTGTCAAGTGCAAGCGTGCCTGGGAGGAAGCAAGAAGAGGAGGGCAAGAAGCCCTCTGGTCCTCAGACAGGGGACCCTGAGGCAGGAAGGGGACAGCAGTGACTATGCAATGTCCTGGGCCACTGTGGCCTTGAGTAGGGCTCACCCCAGAAGCCCCAAGGAGCTGGGGACGGAGTCTTGTCAGGGCTGGGGCGCTAGCCTCTGTGGGCACCGCCACCCTCGGGGGCACAGAGCCCCCGCTCCCTCTCTCTGTCCGTGTACCTTGGTCTGGGGAGACCAGCCTGGGCCTCCAGCTGAGACCAGCCAGCCATTTTGAACCATAATGAGAAGAGGAAGTTCCTGAGGCCCCAAAACAGGAACAGGAAGCTGGGAGGGGGTGTATGGATAGGGAACGGGGAAGGGGGACACGGGCACTTTGCTGATGCACACGGACAGCCCCAGCCTTCCTGGGCCCAGCCCAGCTGCCGTGTCTGGTGTCTCCACCTGATCGCAATGCCATGGGGCTCACCTGCCCGGCTGCCCCCACCCCAGAGCCAGGCTCCCCGAGGGGTCCTCAGATGCTGGCCAGTTGTCCACCCAGGTGTGTTCAATCATTCAGGCTCATCTGGTCCTGATCGAGAGGATTCCGTGGGTCTGCTCGAAGCTTCCTGTCCAGCCAGGCTCTGTGTCTGGCCACACCACCTCTCCTGGCCCCGGCACGTGGCCACGTGGGACTCTCCACCGGGCTGGCCCACCACGTCTGTGTGACCACCTGACCACTCCCCTGACCAACCACGCGACTTGCTATTTCCCTGGCCGGGGATCTGATGACTCCCAGCCCCAGCCTGTTTTCTCAGCTGCCTTGCGGGACATGGCAAGTCTCCAGCCACACCCTCACTTGGTAACAGGACACAGTACTGTCCTGACCGCCCCCAGCAGAGCGGGAAAAGCTGGGGTTCTGCCGCCCAAACACCCCTGCCTCACTCTGCATCCTGGTGGGAGGGCCTGGGGCCTCCGTCTCCCCTCCGCTGTGTGGGGTGGGAGATGGCACGTCTGAGAGCACCGTGCCCCTGACAGAGCCACAGCAATGCACGGAATCACGTGCCAACCTCCAGACCTGGGGACTGCGTGGCTCACGCAGGGCCCAGGCAGTGGTGGGGGCGTGGAGAGCAGGAGGGTGCGCTCACTAGGGGGGCACACGGCTGCTCCTCCTCCCGGCTTTGGAGGGAGTGCCTGCAGACGCTGGGGCGAGTGGGCGGGAGCCCAGGGGCCCCGAAAGGCAGATGTCACCAATTTCAGTTCTGCCCCGGCCAGCCTGAGGCAGCCTGGGACTTCCCAGAGTGGAAGAACAGGCTGGGGAGCCAGGCCACTTGGAGGCAGGGGGACCCCTTCCTCGCCCCAGCTGGGCACCGTCTGCAAAGGAAGCGATGGAAGTTCTGGGGATCCAGGGTGGGCCGGGTGGAGCTCCCTGGGGTCCCCACTCTCTCCCTGAGCTGCCAGAGCAGGTCCCTCTGGTACCCCATGCCAGTCAGCTCCAACCCAAGATCCTGGCAACAAAGGAAGTTATTGGCCTTCTTGTCCCCACAGATGAAGGTTATAAAGGGCACACCTGCCCCCAGAGGCATCTAGAAAGACTTCCAGGATGGCAGAGGGGTGGGTGTCACGTGGGCGCCTCTCCCCACGCCAAAGGACCAAGGGGAAGCCACATGAGCCCTCTCCAGTTGGCTCCATCATCTCAGCTCCTCACGCTCATCCCCCAAACAGGGAATGCGGTGGGCGGGCAAAGCCCCCTGCCTCAGCCTTGGCCCTCCCCTTGCTCGCAGCCCAGCCGGGCGGGCGGTCAGCACCAGAGCCAGCAGGAAAATGGGCCCCCGGGCAGGGAACACTTCTGACTGGACCGTGTTCTTGGGAGATCAGTTGTGAAACTCGCTTCAAACCCCCAAACCACAACAACGGCCGATTTTCCCAGCCCTGTTCTCACGTTTCTCAGATCAGCCTAGGAGTCTTCAGTGTTTCCATCCGAGAGACGCCAGGCCAGCCGCCAGCCCCCGGGGGGCGATGAGGAAACGGGGCGCGAGAGACTAGGGTGCTGCGGAAGCCCCTCCACCCTTCCCCACAGGGCACCGTTCCGGCCAGTGTGTCTGGAAACGTGGGGTCCGGGCTAGGGGCAAGGGCTGGGCCTGGTGCAGGAGACTGGAAATCCGGACAGAGGCATCTCGAAGCTGCTAGAGGCCGCCAGGGAAGGAGAATTTGAGAGCACCCTTCTCTTAAGGGTGGGGGACGGTGGAGGGGTCTGGCTGGCGGAGGGTTAGCCGGTGGGTAAATGGGAAGATGCCCTTCGATTTGAAGGAAGGTCCCAGCGGTGTCCCCTGCTGTCTTCCCCCTCCACCAGGGGCACAGCACGCATGGTTCTAGTTCTTTCTCATCGGGGCTGTGACAGCAGAGAAGTAGCCTCTCATCAGGCAAAGACTGACATGGGGACTCTCAGAAGTCATCAGAGCCCCAAGAAGGCCTTCCTGCTTTTCTCTGCTGGGTGGGGGTGATGGCAAAAGCCACCTGAGAGAGCGAAGCCGCCTGTGGTTGCTTTGGAAGACGATTGCCTCGAAGTCTCAAGGCCCCAGTCCCCGCTGCAGGAAGGCAGGCTAGTCTCTGCACCCCACCTCAGCTGCCTTCCTGGGGCCAGACGCCCCCGCCCTTCCCCAACTCACAGAGGAAGCCAGGTGAGGCCCCACCCCACCCCATGCCACTGCCACCTCCTGCTGCCAGCAACCCCCCACCCGAGGGCCTGCCCTCCACACGGCCTGCCACCCTTCACCCCTGTCTGCCGTCACGGCCGCCTGTTTCCAGCTGGAACCTCCTTGAGTCTGGGACAGAAACTCTAACCGGATTAACTTCAGCAGTGATTTCCAAAAGCAAAACACTGCTGAGAAAAATACCAAGCTTTAGCTTCGTGTGTGCTGCTCCAGTCTCCCTAAACTGTCACCTCTCTTTAAAATGCCACATAAGAGGTTAACTGATGCCATGCTCCCAGTGTTAATCTCTATGCTAGGTCATACTGGCTGTGGGACTACGTGTAGGATCTGAAAGCTGCCTGATGTAAGAACTAATACCTCCAGTCCACTGGCGGGGCCCAGAGAATCCTGCCTGGGGAGCCTGTGATCTGGGTTCCCTGAAGCCAAGGCCAGGGCAGCAACAGAATCCAGGAGGTCCCCACAGACAGGGGGTCCCACCTGAGGGGCAAGGTTGGGGATGTGCTCATGAGCCAGGTGACTGGGGTGCCCACCAGCTGATGAGAAGCATAGGGGACATTGGGGACAGATGTGTGTCTCCGTCTCTCTTGTCTGTCTGTACTTGGGTTTGCAGGCCCATGTCTATAAATTAGCCTGGGTGTTTGTCTATGTGGCAGCTCTTGGGCATTGTCTGTGGGTGTGTTTGTGTGATTTTTTGTGTGTGCCTGCAAGCATCCACCTCTCTATTCATGCAACCACTGTCTAATGGGCCCAGTCCTGGGCCAAGTCCTGGATGGGAGGTGGAAGACTCGGTCCCTACCTCATCACACCCAGTCTGGTGAGAGGTGAGTGGGACACAAGGAATCACCCCCTGAAAAGCGTAGCCCAGTGTGATGATGGAAATCCATGCTGTGCAGACAGAGCATGGGGGGGGCGGGGCGGGGAGGTGAGCAGAGCCCCTGAGACAGTGCGCTTATGGAGACACTGATGCTCTGAGAAAGTGATATGAAAGCTGAGTGAGCCGGGACGCGTGGGGTCGGCCAGACGGGTGAGAGAGGAAAGCTTTCCAGGCAGAGGGAACAGCATGTGCAAAAACTGGGGCACAGAGGGTAAGGAGGCCAGGGTGGCAGAGCAGAGACAGCTGAGAGACAGCAGGGGAGAGGCCACGGGGTGGGGCCGGAACTGGATGTAAAGCCTTGGAGGCCACAGTGACGATCCTGGGCTGGTCCTGAGCCCTGCAGGAGAGTTCGGTTAGAAGGGCTACATCGCCTGCTAGGAGGAGAACGGGCTGCACAGGGCCTGGGGCAGGGCTGAGAAGCCACCCAGTGAAGAGTGGAAGGAAAAGGGCAAAGCCTGGCAGTGGGGGAAGTGTGCAATGGTGGCTTCTTGAGTATGTGTGTGCACGTATGCTTGTGTGCCTGGGTGGGTGTGCACACACCCGCCAGGTGCCGGGGCCTCACACTCAGACCTCCCCCTCTCCCCTGCCAACCTTGCACCCATGTCCCCCCACCACCTCGCCGCGGACATGACAGTGACGGTAAGAAGGGCTCGGTGTTGCAATTGCATTTCCTCTCGAACCCGGGGCCGCCAGAGATTAGCTGAGAGCCCCGTGTGTGCCAGGCGATAACATCCCCACTCCCCCCGTTTCCTAATCTCTGATTCATTTCCAACTGATAACAGGACGAGGGCCCTCTAAGAAATGGGCGACTAAGAAATGCCCCAGCAGGTCCTGCCAAGACTGTGGCCAGGCTGCCTACAGGGGCTCTTGGACACCAAGAGCCTCAGAAAGATGAGGGTCAGGGGCGAGCTTGGAGGGTGAGAGAGACAGGAAGAGAAGCAGGGAGACAGGGAGATGGACACAGACACAGAGACGCAGAGGAGCCGGGGTCGGGGTAGGTGATAGGAAAGAGATAAGGAGAGAGAAACACGAAGAGTCAGACAGACAGACTGACAGATGTATAAATATAGAAAGAGAGGGGTTGGGAGTCCCAGGGGCTGGATGGACTTACGAAAGAGAGAGGAAAACAGACGAGACAGAGACAGACAANCGGGGTAGGTGATAGGAAAGAGATAAGGAGAGAGAAACACGAAGAGTCAGACAGACAGACTGACAGATGTATAAATATAGAAAGAGAGGGGTTGGGAGTCCCAGGGGCTGGATGGACTTACGAAAGAGAGAGGAAAACAGACGAGACAGAGACAGACAAAGAGAGAAGAGGTGACCCCAGGTCAGGAGAGATGGGGGCGATGGGCTGCCCTGGCTGTCCCCAGGCCCCGCGCATGCGGCCAGAGAACAGTGAGTCAGAGGTGGGGGCTGGTCTTGCTGACTCGATCTCTGCCAAACACAGGCCCCAGCTGGGCGCAGACCCTCCACACACATACCACACACCCACCCTCACTGGCCTCAGAGCCTCTGGAAGAGCACAGGGCTGTGGGCCGCACGGCTGTGGGGCTGATGGAGCCATGCTCCCCGGCCGCAGGGCTCGCCAGAACGGGGGCTCAGCCAGGGCAGAACGGACAGAGGAGCGCCCCGGGGTTTATTTGTATCCTGCTAAGTTCTGGTGTGGGCTTCCCCAGTGGCTCAGCGGCAAAGAATCTGCCTACAGTGCAGGAGACTCGGGAGATGTGGGTTTGATCCCTCAGGAGATGTCGGGACGATCCCCTGGAGAAGGGAATGGCAACCCACTCCTGTATTCTATTCTGGAGAATCCCATGGATAGAGGAGCCTGGTGGGCTACAGTCCATGGGGTCACAAAGAGTCAGACACGACTGAAGCAACTGAACACACAAGGTCTGGTAGGGCTGGAGTAAAGCTGGACAGTCAAGGTAGGGTGGGAGGGACTCAGCTTAGAGGCAGGGGGAGCAGAGGGCCAGGCCACCTCTGTGCTGCCCTCAGCTCCCCTCCCAGGTCCAGCTGTCTTCTGGGGTCAGAGCCTGAGCTCATGCCCTGTAATGCTCAGAGGAGGGGAGGTGGGCTCCAGGAGTTCTGGGGACCTAGCCCCCTCCCTCACTCCTAGGCCACCACTCCAGGCTCCTCCCTAACAAGAGACAGAAAAACACAGACAAAAACGCAGACTTTTTGAGCTGCCCCAGGAGCTGGTCAGGCTGCATAGGTTTCTGAGCTCTGGTCTTCAGGGAGAAAGGGAGTTCCGCGGAGCAGCCAAGCCAGGGGCTGAGGGCTTCCCAAAGGGGAAGGGACAGCAGGCCTCTGGGTAGAGAAACTGCGTGAACAGGTGCAAGATAGGCAGCGACCGGAGATAACAATAGGCAAGGCGCAATTCTCCAAGCCTGGTGAACCTCATCCTGAGAGCAGAGCTGAGCTCCGGAAGATGCCCAAACGGGGGACTCAAGTCCCCCGTGGCAAGGTATAATTCTCCAAGCCTGGTGGACCTCATCCTGAGAGCAGAGCTGAGCTCTGGAAGATGCCAAACGGGGGACCCAAGTCCCCCGTGGCAAGGAGCAATTCTCCAAGCCTGGTGGACCTCATCCTGAGAGCAGAACTGAGCTCCGGAAGATACCCAAACGGGGGACCCAAGTCCCCCGTGGCAAGGCACAATTCTCCAAGCCTGGTGGACCTCATCCTGAGAGCAGAGCTGAGCTCCGGAAGATGCCCAAACGGGGGACCCAAGTCCCCCGTGGCAAAGCGCAATTCTCCAAGCCTGGTGGACCTCATTCTGAGGGCAGAGCTGAGCTCCGGAAGATGCCCAAACGGTGGACCCAAGTCCCCCATGGGCACTTTAGTAAGTCCCTTCATCCCAAAGCTCCCGGCCAGACCCACGAAAGACAGCACAAGTTGCTTGGCCAGGGTCCCCTGGACAGGCCTGCTCAGCTCGCCCCCTCCTGGGGCAGGCCAGCCTCCCCTCGGATTTGCCATGCCTGCCCCGATGCCCTGACTGCTGCGACCACAGGAAACGCTGCCCCAGCTCAGCACTTCCCTTTTCTGAAATCTGCCCCCAGCAGCCTGGTGGCCAGGGAAGGCAGACTTCCCGCTGCCCCCACCCTGGTCTCTTCCCACCGGTCACAAGTGGTTTGTTCCTGAGCTTCCCTGAGCAGAGGTGACCTTCTTGCCTCAACCACAGATCAGTTATTTATCAGAACAGGAAAGATGGCACCAGAGATATGTCCTCACCCCCCGCCAGGAGGGCCTGGCCTGCTCCAACGACCGCACGCCTGCTCCCCACATCACAGAGAAGCGTGTGGCCGGCTCGTGCGGGCTGCACAGGGGAGGGAGCCAAGTCGAAAGCCTCCTGAGCAGGCAGGGCAGGCCTGGATGAGGCTCTGAGGGCAAGCTGGGGACATTCTGGGCGTCAAGGTCCCTTGAATCTGATGAGACCCACTCTTCCCCCAGATGCGGTCTCAGTCTTAAGACTCTTCTGTCCCCTTGACTCCTGGGGTCGGAATCTCAGACCACTTCTCCGTCCCTCACTTCCATCACAGACCTAGGTCTTGGTGCCTACGGATTCAGAGGCCAGTTGTGAGAAAAGGAAGAAGAGGTTATCAGGGTTCTTTAACAGTGGCCATGTATACAGTGTAGCCTGAAGAATTGATCCTGTATTGTTGAGGGCTGTCCTAAGCATGGTAGAATGTTTAACAGCATCCCCAGCCATTATCTACTAAATGCCCACCAGCACCACCAGTCACAACATTCAAAACTGTCTCCAGATATTGCCAACCAGTCTCTAGGAGGACAAAAACTTCCCAGGTTGATAACCAGTGATCTAGGTATATCAAAAGGCCCTGGTTTCATGGCCAGAAAGTTCTTGGTCTCATTTGGCCTCTTTTACAGTTTTTTGCTAGGGCTTCCCTGGTGGCTCAGATGGTAAAGCATCTGCCTGCAATGTGGAAGACCCGGGTTCCAGTCCTGGGTCAGGAAGATCCCCTGGAGAAGGAAATGGCAATCCACTCCAGCACTCTTGCCTGGAAAATCCCATGGACGGAGGAGCCTGATAGGTGACAGGCTACAGTCCATGGGGTTGCAAAGAATCGGACACGACTGAGGGACTTCACTTACTTACAGTTTTTTGCTAGAAGGTCACAGACTCAAAGGGTTTCCCTGGTAGCTTGGCTGGTAAAGATTCCACCTGCAATGCAGGAGACCCCAGTTCGATTCCTGGGTCAGGAAGATCCCCTGGAAAAGGGCTAAGCTACTCACTCCAGTGCTCTTGGGCTTCCCTGGTGGCTCAGACAGTAAAGAATCTACCTGCAATACAGGAGGCCTAGGTTTGATCTCTGGGTTGGGAATATCCCCTGGAGGAGGACATGGCAACCCACTCTAGTATTCTTGCCTGGAGAATCCCCATGGACAGAGGGGCCTGGTGGGCTATGGTCCATGGGGTCACAAAGAGTCGGACACGACTGAGCTACTAAATACAGCACAGCACAGACTCAAAAGACTGTAGCTGATCAGAGTCTGGGGTTTCTGGGAATTGGAGGGTGTGTTTGAAGCATCTGTGCTTTCAGGCTCCATCTGGGATTCTGGGCAACACAGTGTCACAATCTGCAGCCAGAAAGAGGAGTCATGGAACTGGAAAGGGGAAGCTAAAGGTGGGAGGTTTCATTCAAAGGAAGATCCAGGAGATATACTGAGGGGAGTCATGACTCATGAATTGAGTCATCTAGAAGCCCTCAGGTTCGTGGGCCACAGAAGCCAGGGAAAGCTACAGCATCCGTCAGAACACAGGGGCAGGATATTTGTCCTGGATTCCCTGAGGTGGTAAGCTGGAACTGACGTCCTGACGTAAAGCCCAGGCCTAAAAGAGCTGCCCTGAGCAAAGTAGACTTGTAAAGCTGACCCCAAAACGAAGCTTTCCATCCTCCTTAGAACAGTGAGTAGGAAAAAGAAGTCAACTGTGAGAAAACAAAACCCTCGCTGGAGGGCATGGGATTCAAATTTACACAATCTAGCCTCAAGTCTAGAAATTAATATAAAAACTGATAAAGAACTATAAGACTTACTTCTAACCATTTTGTATGAACACTTCCACCCAGGGCAATTTCTACAGAAAAACAATCCCTGGTGAAGATGAGCTCACAATAGAAAGAAATTATGAAGAATCTGAGAAAGCAAGTTACTGCATCAGCAGTAGACCATAGATGTATTAATAGGTACTAGAACAATTTTTAAAACTACAGAATAAAAATTTTGAATTACTAAGGAGATAGAAGCAGAAGTGGAAGACATAATAAAAATATTACTTTAAAATAAAGAACAGATAGATTTCAAATGATATCAAATAGTCATCACAGTATAAAATAAAAGTTCAGTGGATGGATTATATAGCAAATTAGCTATGGTGGAGGAGGGAACTGGAAAACACATCTGAAGAAATTTCATGAAATGCAGGACAGAGATATAAAAACAAGGAAAAATAAGATACAAAGTCTCTTAAAGGATAAAATGTAACGGTCCAAGAAGGTCCAACATGCATGTAACAGGAATTCCAGAAGGTGAAAGCAGGAAAAACTCAAGACCTAACGGTTGAGAAATGTCCAGAATTAAAGAATAAGTCCACGCACTGAAGATGACACTGAGTCCTAAGAAGTATAAATAAAAAGAAATTCACATAATAGGAAAACTGCAGAACTTAAAAAAAAAAAACCTTAAAAGTACCAGAAAGAAATGAGGAATTACACAAAAGAATGATAGTTAGACTGGCGACAGCCTTCTCCTCAGCAGCAACGGATGCCAGAGGACTAGCGAATCAAACATCCCAGGCGCTCAGGGAGATGACTGTGCATCAAGAATCCTGTGCTCCACTAACGGCATGCCACGCGTTAGTTGCTCAGCCATGTCTGACTCTTTGCGACCCCATGGACTGTAGCCCACCAGGCACCTCTGTCCATGAAATTCTCCAGGCAAGAATACTGGAGTGGGTTGCCATTTCCTTCTCCAGGGGATCTTGCCAACGGAGGGACTGAACCCAGGTGTCCTGCATTGCAGGCAGTTTCTTTACTGCCTGAGCCACCAAGTTGTGTCCATACTGCACTGAACTGAAGTGAAATAACGAATTGGGGTGCAAGGAGTGGGCTCGATCTGCGGTGAGAAGATAGCGTTCGTGATCAGGAGTAGAACTGAGGGCTTTCAAAGCAATCGTGGTGGAGGGCAGAGTGGACAGATGGGCCAGTCTGGCCTCTTGGAGAATGGCTTACTTTTGATGGACACAGGAGACAGGAGGGTGGTGAAAGGCAAGGTCAGAAACTATTCCAGAAACCAACACGATAAAGCAGCAAGAGAAGTCCAGCAAGACAGCTCTGTATGTGGTTTTGATGAGTCGTGGGGGTGAGGGTCAAAAGCCACTAAGGAGCCCTTTAGCCCTGGAGACACACTGGCTTCAGAGTGTAGCCACATCTTCCCTACATCTCCACCTAACCTGCTCTTTGTGCTCCACCCCATTGCTACCTCTTTTTCCCTGACCCCTCACCGGATGCAAATTCTCTACTCCCTGAACTCCCTATGAAATATCTTGCGAGCTATGTCGATTCAGTCGTGTGAGATTCTTTGCAACCCTATGGACTGTAGCCCACCAGGCTCCTCTATCCATGGGGTTCTCCAGGCAAGAATACTGGAGTGGGTTACCATGTTCTCTTCCAGAGGATCTTCCCAATGCAGAGATCCAACCTGCCTCTCATGTCTCCTGCATTGGCAGGCGGGTTCCTTACCACTAGCTCCATGTGGGAAGCTCATGAACTATTTTAGATGAATTTTTAAATATTTATTTATGACTGTGCTATAAATAAATATTTTTTTTTAGACTGCAAGGAGATCCAACCAGTCAATCCTAAAGGAAATCAGCCCTGAATATTCATTGGAAGGACAGATGCTGAAGCTGAAACTCCAATACCTTGACCACCAGATGCGAAGAACTGACTCATTGGAAAAGACCCTGATGCTGGGTCTGAAGGTAGAAGAAGGGGATGACAGAGGGTGAGATGGTTGGATGGTATCACTGACTCGCTGGACATGAGTTTGAGTAAGCTCCGGGAGTTGGTGATGAGCAAGGAAGGCTGGCGTGCTGCAGTTCACGGGGTCACAAAGAGTTGGACATGACTGAGCGCCTCAACTGAACTGAACTGATGGCTGTGCTGAGTCTGATGCTGCCTGGGCTTTTCTCTAGTTGCAGGGAGCGGGGACTACACTCTAGTTGTGGTACACGGCCTTCTCATTGCGGTGGCTTCTCTTGTTGTGAAACTTGGGCTCTAGGGCACACAGGCTTCAGTAGCTGCCATTCCTGGGCTTTAAAGCACAGGCTCAATAGTTGTGGCGCACAGGCTTAGTTGCTCTAAGGCATGTGGGATCTTCCTGGATCTTTCTAGACATGGATCCTATGTCTTCTGCCTTTGCAGGCTGATTCTTTACCACTGAGCCATCAGGGAAGCCCTATCTGAGATGAATTTTATCTGGACTTCTGTGTTCTTTCCCTATGAAACACCCACCCCAGGCTCAGTATAGACTCACCCGTGCTTTGCACGCAAGTCTTCCATGGTTTCCTTTCCCTGGTGAGTGGCCAGGAAGTGTGCCCTGCTCACTCATCAGAAGTGGTACACAGGCTCAGCCATACCACAGCTGCCCTTAGACAGAGCAAGGCTTCAATATAGCTAGAGGACTCAAATGCCTACAACTACCCCCAGGCCTAGTACACCCTTCCCTCTTAGAGTCATTTTGTTGGCTCCTTCTTGTCTTACAAATGTCAGCTCAAGTGTCACCTCCCAGGGAGGAGATCACCTCTGACCCCCTCAGCTAAAACCCCACGGCCACTCTCATCACCCTCATCCCTCCGATGGGTGTCCTTCACGGCCTTTATCAAAAGCTGAAATTACATCATTTTCTTATTTGTTTACTGGTTGATCATTGCCTCTGCACAGAATGTCAGCTCTCCAAAGGCAGGGTTGAACACACCCTGCTCACCACTGAGTTCCTGGTGCAACACAGAGCACGCGGCAGGATCTCAACAGATGCTGAGCAGGAGTGACTCTAAAACCCAGAGGGCACCGGAGGTGGACAATGCCAACCCGAGACTCCAAGCCTCAGGCCACCCTGATGACGCCCTACCCAACAGGGCTCACTCGGCCTCACCCTCCCAGCTGCTCTCTGGCCCTGGCCTTGGAGGCTGGACCCCACGATGGAGCCCTGGACCTAAACCCTCCCAAGTTTACATCCTGGCACTGCCAGTAGTCAGCTGTGGGACCCTGAACACGTGTCTAGGCCTTGGCTTCCTCATCTGTAACATGAGTCTGCCCAGCAGGGATCCTGGGAAGATGAACTGGAATAAGAGACTTCAACATGGTTAGGCTCCTAATGGGTGCCCCGGCGGTGTGGGCCTTTGAGCCTCGGGGGAGTCCAGCTGAATGGCCGGCAGCATTTCCCAGAGGCTGGGCTCAGGGTTCCCAGCAGCTGACTGGGCGGCTGACTAAGGCCCTTCCTTCCCAGGAGCAGCCGCCCCCACATCCAGGAAGAATGGCAGGCGGGCACCCGCCTGGCACTGGAGACTGCTTCCTATTTCCATCCCATCCTGTGAACATGCCTCCTTCCAGAGCAGGCTGGACTGCCATCCTCCACAGGGGCCAGAGCCTGGCGCTGGGCAACGGTGGCCTGCTGTAGACCCAGATGAGGGCTGGGGTC
Organism: Neotragus moschatus; assembly: GCA_006410615.1. Taxonomy (NCBI): domain Eukaryota; kingdom Metazoa; phylum Chordata; class Mammalia; order Artiodactyla; family Bovidae; genus Neotragus; species Neotragus moschatus. The sequence continues at coordinate 10,262,366 of SJYA01002795.1, read as the reverse complement.
CAAACAGACCCAGTCATGGGGGCTTCCTGAGAGGAGACCCTCACCCTCAGCGCCCCCTAGGGCTGCCTTCTCCCCTAGACCCTCTACTCAGCAGGAGGCTGCTGGCGGTGAAGGCTAGTGGGCACTGACTGGAGCAGACAGTGATCACCCTCAGGGGTCAGCGACTGGCGCTCTGTGCCCGAAGCACCACTGGGTGAGCCGGGACCCAGCCCTGGCTGCGTCTTCTGCTATCTGGTCACTGCCTTTCTGGGCCCCAGCCCAGGAAGGGGTAGCAGCCTAGACGGTTTAGAATCCCACTGCCCACCACAACTGACCTCTGGAAAGAGCCCCACAGCACTAGGGAGAAACTCACTTCTCCTGGGAGCCACACCACCAGGGCCCCACCGGCCTTCACCGCCCCACCCCCTCCAATCATCCAGAAACGGCCCAGGAGAGCCTTGGGCACTTTCCAGCAGAAAAGCAGGCTCCAGCACTGGGATGTCAGGCAGACTCAGTGGGTCAGAGGTGTCAGAGGCCCTGCTCTTCACGATGGGACCTCTGCTCTGACCAGCTCAGGCTCGGGTACCAAGACTGGCCTGGCTTCAGGTCTGGGAAAGTTCTCAGGCCTTGGAGCGGGTGGGGGGTCTTGGCCCAGGCCAGGAGTGACACCAGAAGTCATGCCACTCGTTCAGGGCACAAGACACAGGGACCCCCTCCTTTCGAACTCCTGTGGAGTTCCAAGCCAGGAGGGCAGCAGGGTGGGGGCCCAGCCGGCCTTGAGTCGACCGTGAAGCGGGGTGGGTGGAGTCAGAGACCAGGGCCTCTTTTGTGCCCACATACACCCTGGGGTGGCAGAAGCAGTCCCGAGGAGGGAGCAGACCCTGCCGCGAGAGTGCAGGAGGTGCGGGGGAGGAGGAGGGACACCCCTCAGCCTCAGGCCTCAGCAGCCAGCCACCCACCCCTGGAGGCACAACTCCCCCCACCCGCAGGCCCCCACCCTGCAGGATGTCCCCTCTGAATTCCTCCCCTCAGGCCTCCAGCCGAGGACACCCTGCCCTCTCCTGAGCTCTGGCTTCTGCCAAGCGGAGGGTGGGGCGCCTCTGGGCTGGGGGGAGGGCTGTGTGGCCCCAGGGCTCTCGCAGGCGGACATGGCTGACTCTGCGTTGGTGTGCCTGGTGGAGCAGGACACGTGGCAGGCGAGGGCAGGTCAGAGCCTGGCCAGTGTGTGTCTGTGGGCTGCTTCACTGAGTAGTGTGTGGTGTCCGCGGGCCACATCGATGTGGCCTGGGTGTCAGTGTATGACGTGTGGGTCTGTGATCTGTATCAGTGTGTGATGTGTGATATGGGCAGTGTGTGCTATCTGTGTTAGTGTGTGGTATCGAGGTCTATATGGTGTGTGTCTGTGTGTGGTGTGGTATGTGTGATATGAGGGTCTGTGCGTGTAGTTTTTGTGTTTGTGTATGGTATGTGTCGGAGAAGGCAATGGCACCCCACTCCAGTACTCTTGCCTGGAAAATCCCATGGACGGAGGAGCCTGGTGGGCTGCAGTCCATGGGGTCACTAAGAGTCAGACACTTACTGAGCGACTTCACTTTCACTTTTCACTTTCATGCATTGGGTAAGGAAATAGCAACCCACTCCAGTGTTCTTGCCTGGAGAATCCCAGGGATGGCGGAGCCTGGTGGGCTGCCGTCTGTGGGGTCTCACAGAGTCAGATAGGACTGAAGTGACTTAGCAGCAGCATGGTATGTGTATCTGTGTGTGGTGTGGGGGTCGGAGTGTGATGTGTGTGTCTGTTAGTGATGTGGGGTGGTCTGTGTATATGGTGTGTGTCTCTGTGTGGTATGTTTGTTTGTGGTGTGGGGTCCATGTGTAGTGTGGGTCCGTGTATGGTGTGAGGGTCTGAATGTGATGTGTGTGTCTGAGTGTGATGTGTGTGTCTGTGGGCGATGTGGGGTGGTCTGTGTGTATGGTGTCTGTCTCTGTGTGGTATGTTTGTGGTGTGGGGTCTGTGTGTGGTGTAGGATCTATGTGTGGTGTGGGGATCTGTGTGTGGTATGGGGATCTCTATGTCCCCCACACAGATACACACCACACATGGACCCAGACCACACACAGACCATCACACCGCAGACCCCCACACCACACATAGACACACACACCACACACGGACATAACACCACACACACATCATCACACCGCAGACCCCCACACCACACATGGACCCACACACCACACACAGATGCCCACACCACACATAGACCCACACCACACACAGACCATCACGCCACAGACCCCCCACACCACACACAGACACACACCACACACAGACCATCATGCCACAGACCCCCACACCACACACAGACACACGCACCACACACAGACACACACACCACACAGACCAGCACACCACAACCCCCACATCACACACAGACCATCACGTCACAGACTCCCACACCACACACAGACACACACACTGCACACACCATCACACCTCAGACCCCCACACCACACACAGATCCTCACACCACACACAGACCCCCACACCACACACAGACCATCACACCACACATAGACCAGCACACCGCAGACCTCCACACCACATGCATATCTCCACACCACACACAGACCATCACACCACACACATAACCCCACACCACACATAGACACACACACCACACACAGATCCCCACAGCACACACAGACCCCCACACCACACATAGACACACACACCATGCACAGACCCCCACACCATGCACAGACCCCCCCTGTGTGTGTGGGAGTCTGCGGTGTGATGGTTTGTGTGTGGTGTGGTGTCTATGTGTGGTGTGTGTGTCTGTGTGTGGTGTGGGGGTCTGTGTGTGCTGTGGGGGTCTGCGGCGTGATGGTCTGTGTGTGGTGTGTGTGTCTGTGTGTGGTGTGATGGTCTGTGTGTGTGTCTGTGTGTGGTGTGATGGTCTGTGTGTGGCGTGGGGGTCTGAGGCGTGATGGTCTGTGTGTGGTGTGATAGTCTGTGTGTGGCATGGGGGTCTCTGTGTGTGGTGTGTGGGTCTGTGTGTGGTGTGTGGGTCTGTGTGTGGTGTGGGGGTCTGTGTGTGGTGTGGGGGTCTGCGGCATGCCGGTATGTGTGTGGTGTGGGTCTGTGTGTGGTGTGGGCGTCTGTCTCTTGTGTGGGGATCTGCGGTGTGCTGGTCTGTGTGTGGTGTGGGTCNGGAGTGTGCCCGTGTCTGAGGGCCTGACTGGCGCTGAGGGCGATGTGGTGTTTGGTGCAGAGTCCGACTTCACGGGAGCCCGGGAGCCCGGGAAGCAGACGAAGGGCCCTGTCCCTGTGCGGTTACCTCACGGGGTGCGGCGCAGGGAGGGTGCCTCAGAGTGCTGGCGCTCTGGGCACCCACCCGTTCCTTCCCTCCAGATGCTGCCCAAAGCCCCGGGGGCCCGGGGAGCCCGGGGCTCATTTCCCCTCTCTGCCCAGGCCCACAAGGCCCATGTGCCAACCAGAGAGCAGCGGCTCTCACAGCAGGATCCCCCGCCCTGTGGCCTGGACTCCCTGCCTGGGGTTCGAGTCCAGCTCCGTCCCCTGCGGGCTCCGTACGAGACGCTTTTCCCTCTGAGGCTCAGCCGCAGCAGCCAGGTGGGGTGACCAGGCACTGGAGCTCAGGGAAATGCGTGCACAGAGGGGTCACATGGCACGTGTCACACCGCTGCTCCTGTCCTCACTCTCCTCCGGTCCAGGACCCTTTGGCTGGGTGGGGGCAGGCTGTTCCCACCTGACGGGTCCAGGTCCCAAGCGGAGAAGGAACTGGGGGCCAAACGGTGACCCCGGGCATGGCCAATGCAAGTTCGGGTAGTGGGCCTCCTGGATCCCCAGTCCCCACCCCACCCACCAACCTCAGGGCTTACTGCCCACGCAGCTACCAGCCTGGGCCAGCACAACCAGTCTTCCATCCCAAGCCTGGCCCATCCCTCCTGGCACCCGACAGTGCCCCAGGGAGGCAACCTGGAGTCAGGCCCACTTGAGCCCACTTCCAGGTGTTCCTTCTCCCTGCTTCTTTGACTGCCCAACTCCACACACTTCTCAGCTGCATCTTCCACCTTGGAGGGTGGCCCCTGCTCATCCTGCTTCTCCACTCCTCTCCCTCATATTCTTTCCTCCTCACCCTCCGCTTCTGTTCTTCCTCCTCCCTGGGGGGAGTCTCATGGCTGGAGTTCCTGGGCCATCCTTAACCCCTCCCACTACTGCAAACCCAGATGGACCCAGGATAGAGGGCTGCTGGGCTCCACGGCCCTCAGAGCACCCATGTTGGAGGTGGGCCCCCTTTTAGAAGCAGGAGCCAGTGTGGAGATACTCCAGGCGCCAAGAAAGGCAACCAGGTAAGAATCACATGGTGAGTGACCAGCAGGATCTGTTGTCCTGGCCAGACCCTCTGGGGGCAGAGTCTGGGGACAGCAGTGTCTGCCTGGGAGCCCAGGATTCCCCAAGGGATAGGGCTCTCAGAGTCCATGGGGGGATTTCAATGGGACAGTGGGCTAGATACCCACCCAGGCTGGTACAGGGTGGGTGAGGGGGACAGGGTGACCAGGGCAGCGTCACTTCTGGTTGAGTTGGAGGGGACTGGGCCCAGGTAGCTTGCGAGGGGCCTCTGCTCAGCCTCTACCCCATTCTTAGCTCAGGGCTGAGACACAGATCTGGGACACAGATAGGTCAGGGGGATGGCTGCAGGGAGGGAAAATGCTGGATGGGGAAGCCAGGGTCCCTCCATCCCCTAGAGGTTTATGGGCAGGTGCCCCAGCCATGGGGCCAACGTGGGCTACAAGCCATCCGTAGCTGCCCTTCCTGTTCCAGGCCCCTTCTCAGCCAGGACCATGCTGAGCGCCAGAGGGTTAAAGGGTGGGGGTCTTGAGCCTCAGATCTCCCACCTGGTGCACGGCAGTTTGCAGGGGGCAGGGTAGGGAGAAGCCTTAGAGGCCTCAGATAGGAGACAGAAAGCCCAGAATCCCTTCTCTGATGGCTGGACCTCCAAGGCCTCTGGGCCCCAGAAAGGAGCCTCTGACTCCTTCATCCACAGCCTTTGGCTGCTTGCCTATTGCTCCAGGGCCCAGCCGTCTTCCCCTGCCCAGCAGGGCCCCCTCCCAGAGCCGGCCACCCGCCTGCCCTGGGCCCGCTGCTGACCACAGCCCTGAGTGTGGAGTGAAGGGAAGAGGCTGGGCTGTGGAGACCGAGGGCCTCCCACTCCCGCCCCTCACAGCCAGGGTTGGAGCCAGGGGTCACCCCCTCATCCACCCCAGAGATGAGGGCAAGGATTGGTGGAAAGGCTGAGAGGTTCATGGGTCACAGTGCATCGCTGGGTCGGAGGTCAAAGATTTGCTGACAACAGCCTTGGAGATATTGATCCGGTGGGGGAGGTGAGAGAACTCTGTCCCCTGCCAAGAGCTATGGGCATGGGCTGGTGGTCAGCAAGCTGGATGCAACGGAGCCCACCCCAGAACAGGCTCCTGGGGATGAGGGGCAGGGGGCTACACAGCCCCTCTCATGGCGCCAAGTCCCTCGACAGGCAGGGGACCAGTCATATCACAAGGGATTTCGGTTATCATGCCTGAGCTGATGGTCCAGCATGCCTGGGCCTGTCGCCAAGGGGACAGCAGGGACCTGGCGGCCATGTGCTCTAGCACCCAGAGCTCTCACAGGTATGAGACAACAGGCCCGGGGGAGCTTGGAACTGAGGAGTCAAAAACCCGACATCATCTTCAAGAGAGCAGCAGGCCGAGGGCCGGGCTGGCCTCCTGGGGAAGGGTGCACAGCTGCAGTGACCCGCAAAGGCTTCCCCCAGTCTTACCTGCTCACTGCAGAGGGCAGCTTCTAGCGGATGTAGGCATCATTCCAGCTCCCCCCCACCCCAGAAAAATGTAGTGAATCCTCCCCACTCCCATCCCCAACTTGTGCCCAGAGCCCACCCGGAGGTGGCCAGACACTCTGACTGCCCCTTACTCATCTCGCGCACA
>SJYA01002795.1:10241562-10256200 GCA_006410615.1 Neotragus moschatus | reverse complement strand
GCCCCCATGACCAAGAGGGTGAAGGGTCATCTCGCCCAAATGAACTCACCCCAAGCAGACTGGACCCAAAGGTGTTTTCTTTTCTTTTGGATTATGTGAATGTGTACATATCTTTGTATGGAGGGGATTTTATTTATTTACTTTCTTACTTAGCTATTTGTTTATTTTGGCCGCACCATGTGGCATGTGGAATCTTAGTTCCCCAAACAGGGATCAAATCCATGCCCCCTGCAGTGGGAGCAAGGAGTCTTAACCACTGGACCACCAGGACATCCCCCCAAAGGCGTCTCTGCATGTATCCTTGAGGATGCCTGGGGAGAGAGAGGAGGGGAGTATGCGTGCCTGCGTGTGTGCGTGTGTGTATCTGCACGTGTCTATGTCCACGTGCTTGTTGCTACGTGTGCATGTGTTTTTCCTGTGTGTGTGTGTGTGTGCGCGCGCGCACGGGGCATGTGTGTGAACATGCAGTTGTGTGCATGTGTGAACTGTGTGATCATGTGCACGGGGGTGCATTGTGTGTGTGTGTGTGTGTGTGTGTGTGTGCATGTACTCACATGTTTGGCCCAGGCCCGAGGCTGGGCTGGCCCCCTTCCAGGCACTGCCTGGAGAGACACTCCAGCTGTCCCCTGGAATGGCTTGATCGGGGCTTAGCCAGAAACCCTTACGAGTCCCTGTGGCCCTGGTCCTGGCAGCTGGCCTGGAGCTGAGGGCTTCTGACCAGCCCTGGCCAAGCTGGCAGCATGGCCAGAGGGCAGCTCTGTCCACTGGGAAGGCATGTGGTGGCCCCTGACTCAGAGCATACCTAGGTTCGAGGTCACTGGCACTGAGACGGGAAGAGACACGTGGCCCTCTGGGGTCTGGAGCTCCTTGATGCAAATGGGGCCCCCTAACAGTGGCCCCTGCTGGGAACATCAGGTATTGCAGACTACAAGCCGTGGTCAGGCAAAGGGCCCCCTTCGCTGCAACAGATTCCTCTTTGAAAGGAGCAATAGGTTGATACACATGGTTTTCAAACTGTGCTCTAAGGAAGCCTGGGGTTCCTCAGGTCTCTCCAGGGGCTCCCAAAAGTCAGTGCTCCCAGCTTCTCACCTTCCTTCTCAAAAGAGCATTGCTTTTAAGTATTGAGCTTTTGAAGCTATTTCTCCCCAAATACTTTAAATCTCCAGGCTGATTTTGACCTTTCAGTTCTGGGAGTCTATTTATGAGTGTGTCTCAGTCAGATCTGCGTTTGGAACAATTCATTGTGCTTTAACCCCATCATCTTCTGCCAGGTGTACAATGTCACTTTAGGTTGGGTTCTGACTTAAATACCTCTTGGAAAGCAGAAGAAGCAATAAAGAGAGGGGAGTTCACTTCAGAGCTGGGCAGCTTTGCGGGTCCCCTGGGGCCCAACTCTTTGGCAAGGGCCGAGTTCATGCCCTCCAACAAAAGGATATGTATGTGAGGGGCTCCAAGGGATGGGCTGCCTCATCACTCTGGCCCTGACACGGGGAGACCCTGATAACAAGGCATCTCCACTCAACAGCCCACCAGCTCCCCCCACCACTCCAGAGGGGCAGAACAGTTACTGCTGGTCTCCCGCTGCCACATGGCTTCTGGCACCCTCCTGCATGTCCCCAGCTCCTGCACGTGACACATGGGGCGCACCACGTCACCTGCATTCCACACCTTGCTGTGTTTGTCTGAAGCCATAAAATGTGATTTGCTGGATATAAAACACGGTTCACAGGGAGGTAAAGCAAGGCCAGAGGTGCAGTGGGTGGCGGCTAGCCACCTTGGCCCCAGCCTGGCCCACCACTTCTAGCTTAGACTGGCCCCAGAAGCTCCCCATGGGGGCCACTTCCCTGTAATTTCCTAGGGGGTGTGGCCACAACAGACCAATCAGAGCACGACAAGGTCTGGGGACAACTGGGGCAAACGCAGCTTGCTCAGGTCTTTGGCTTTGTTCCAGGGGGATGGGTGCTAAGGCCCAGGGTTGGTCCTGCCATGGCCAGACCAGGTTGGGACAGGTGGGAGACAGCCTTGACCCACTCATCCCTGTTCATTCCTTCATTCCTTCAGCAGAGAGACTCCAGACAGGAACTTTCTTGCCCTTCCCTCTGCCCCACTCCCTCTGACTTTGCTCCCAGCCAAGAAGACACTATCCGGGAGCCTGGAGACAGACCAGCCCTGTCCTGCCCTGGGGAGCCCTCAACCAGCGGGGAAAGGCCCTCGAGGGTTTTAACCGCTTCTCAGCCTACAAAGATATGAGGATTGGGTCCTGTTGGATCCACCACAAGCTGTGGCCTCCACTCCTCACCAGCCATTACGAGCCCCAGATAGAACAAGCCCTTCAGCCACATCCCAGCATGAAGGCTTCACTGCCTGGGCCCCGAGGGCCTCTCCATATTGCATGTCCTTGGGGAGAAGAAGGCAACGTGGCCTGAGGCCCTGTGTAGTCTGTTTTCTCCCACCGTCCACCCTTTATCACTTTGCCCATCTACACAGGCCTAGGTGTTTCACTAGTAACAGGGTCAGCTTGTTCCTGCCTCAGGACTTTTGCACATGCTGTTCCAGGTACCCTGAATGCTCTTCCCTCTAGTGTTCACACGACTGAGGCTCTTCATTACCTGTTCACAGAAGCCCTCCCTGGACTCTCCTTGCCCATGACCCTCCCAGTTCCTCCGTGAGTGATTTCCCCTGTGACAGGGTCCCCACCACAAATTCTCTGGTTCATTGACTACTGACTTTAGCCTTCTATAGCCTGCAGGCTCCATGCAGTAGAGTCCAGTCATCAGCTATGGCTGAATCCCCGGCGCCGGGCACACAGTGGGTCCCGCTCACTCTTGCTGAGCAGTCACAAGTGAGTGCATGTCTGAGGGCTGGGAACTAGGCCCACAGCAGCAGAGTAGGGCTGTGGGAACCTAACTGCCGAGCTGGACAGGGGCGGGCAGGTGCAAGTAGGACTCTACCCTCCTCCTTCACCTGGCAGGTAGGCCTGCCTGCTGGCAAACTGCTCACCTGGAAGTGTCAGCAGGAAGAGGCTCCCTCCCCCGCAGCAAGGCATCTGGGCCAGGGAGGGGCCAGATGGCCAAGAGTTAGTGCTGCCCCACTGCTCACTAACTCTGTCCTCAGCCTGGATCTATATGGGCAGGAGGTGGGGACGGGCTGAATTCCATGGAGAATGTCTCCTCTTGGACAAGGCGATGTCACCCCCATGGGCTAAACACAGCTAGTGGGTGCTCAGATGTCTTGACAGACCGGAAAGCACCCCTTGATCAAGGAAAGGAGGGCAAGCTTGGGGAGGCAGATAAGGGGACTTCTTCTGTCCCATGGGCTCCTGGTGACACCTAGTGGCCAGCATTCCTGATGCACTGTCTCCCCCATTCCCTGAACTCTCTCCTGGGGGAGGTCCCAGGGAGCAGGGGCCCCCCAGCCCTCGGTCTCACCCACTCACGTTCTCACGATCCCTATCTTTGGGCCCACACCCACATGCTCACTGTCACACCCTCTCTCAAGGCTCTTCCCACCCACATGCAGTCACAGAGCCACCTGGGGCCCCTAGGGTGTCCCTGAGCCCTGTAGGTAAAGGGTCTTCACCAGGGCCAGCTCCTACCCTCCAGCCTCCCCACCCCCACCCAGATGCACCGTGACCAGCTATCACCCCTGGGGAGGGAGGCCTCAAGGGGGAGGCTGCAGTGGCACGCTGGGCTCCCTGCCCACCCCCTCCCCCTGATAAAAACAAACCCCAGACCAAGGTCGAGAAGCAGCAGGAACCCAGGAGGTCACCATCCTGACCAGAAGCCCAGGAAGAACCAGCCCATGAGCAAGGCCTGCACAAAAGAGGGTGGTGACCCTCGAGGACACGGGACAGGGCAAGGGGCCTGGGAGCCAGGCCAGGCCCCGGAGTGGGTACATCCACACTGGCCAAGAACAACCGCAGCCGAGCCGGGGCCAGGCTGCCTACGTCACTGAGAGGAGCCTGAGGAACTGAGGGAAAGGCCTGGGGGCGGGGTGTCGGAGCCCTACCCACTGAGGCATGGGGCAGGCAAGGCCAGTGGTACAGGGCGGGGCCTGACTGGGCCCCGGAACCTCAGACTCCGGGTACTGGAGGGATCCACTTCAGGTATACTGCAGGCCCTCTCCTGCAATAGCCACCGGGAAAGGAGGGCAAAGGTCACTTTCCCCATTTTTCCTCCAGTTGGGAGCAGGAGGCCCAATGGGAGCTGACTGAGACAGGAGTTGCTGGCACCTCCCCTCCCAGACTGGAGCATCAGGGCCTTCACCTCCTACAGGGCTCCCCTGATGGCTCAGACGGCGAAGAATCAGCCTGCAACACAGGAGATGCCCCTGGAGAAGGGAATGGCTACCCACTCCGGTATTCTGGCCTGGAGAATTCCATGGACAGAGGAGCCTGGTGGACCACAGTCCATAGGGTCTCAGAGAGTCAGGCACGACTGAACCAGTAACACTTTCACCTCCCATATCCTCCCAGGATCTGGTATCCCTCAGCGCTGTGCACCCAGCTCAGCCAGCTTGGAGATGGCTTCCTCCACCAGCGCACCCTCCCTGAGCCCCCACCACCTGCACCACACAGAGGAGGTGTCCCAGAAGCCAGAGCACCCCGGGGACAGGATGCACTCTCTGCCAAGGGCTGAGAGGTGGCCAGGTAGGGGTGCCCACAGCCCTCCTCTGCCCTGTCCACAGCCCTGGCCCACTTGCCAGGCGTGAACCCTCCTCAGGGACAAGCAGGCTTGGGGGGAGACGAGGAGTGAGGTGAAGGCCACCCCAGGAAGTGCCCCAGCCCCAGGAACGCCTTAAGTGCTGGAAGTTCTGGTTCCTCAAGAGGTAGATGCCAGGAACTGAACTGGAGGCGGGCCCCTTCCCTCTGCCTCCCTAGTGCTCGTCCTCAGCCCTAGCCCCACTTTGGACCGCAGCAGACCTTCTCCAGTAGACACCTGTGGATGGAGAGATTCCAGGGTCCTGTGAGAGAAGGGGCAGAAGCTCTGGGCAGAGAGACTCCAAGTCCTTCCCCTACCCCACAAGCTGTAACCCACTGCCCTCCCAGAGCTGCCTCTCAACAGGCATCTCCTCCAATCTCTGGCAGGCGGCAGGGGGCACTGGAGGCCTCAGTAGATGAAACGAAGCTTGAACTGAGTTGCGGTCTCAGCCACATCACCTTCTTGGGAGTCATACTTTGGCAATGCTGGCCCTGGGGGCTGGGACATGTGGAAGGAAATACTGGCCCAGGTGATGCTGGGGAGAGGCTCTGGTGGAGGGCTCCCTGGAGAAGACCCCTAGGCTGAGAAAACTCCTCCAGACCAGAGGTGCAGATAGAATTCTAGGCTAATGCAGAGGAAAGGGCCCCGAGAAGGACGAGACCCCGAGCTGCTGGGAGGGAGACATAGGAGGGGCAGGTGGGCGAGGCTAGAGCAACAAGGGCCCTGAGGGCCATGGGGTGGGATGGGTCAGCTGTCCCTGCAGGGGCCAGGAAGGCAGTGGTGACTGGGCCCGAGGGATAAATTCTGACATGAGTCTTACAGTGATTGCGGGAAAGTAGAAGGGGCTTCTGTTTGGAAGGGGCCTGGCTGCCCTTCCAGATCAGAGAACCAGCTGGGTGAGAGGCCCTGTAGTTCCTGTGCTTCTCCCATGAGGAGTCTGAGAAATGGAGGGAAACACTGGACATCATGCAACGGGAGTGCTACAGGCATTGTTGAGGAGCTGGGGTAGAGCTGGGGGCTGGGTGTGGGGGCCATCCTGCCCAGCAGCAAGTCGTCCTGTGCCCACACAGCATCTGAATATCACACGGGACACTCTGGCGGGGGTGGTTCTGTCCCTCAGGGAAACTTTGGTGATGTCTGGTCACACTTCTGCTCATCACCTGGGGTGGGAGTGCTCCTGACCTCTAGTAGATGGAGACCAGGGATGCTGCTAGCATCCCACAATGCACCATAGCACATCAGTAGTACCAAGGTTGAGGAATTCCTGGTGAAGGTGAAGACTCTCTTGGTTACGATGAGAAGTCTGGAAACTGCTTTCGTTTTACACGGTTTCCAAATATAGAATTTCCCAGGATGCAACAAGCATGACAATCCTGGGAAAATGTTTGCTCATTTCATTCGGATGTTTATCAAGAGTCGTTTGTTCTGGTGGTCCAGTGGTTAAGACTCTGACTTCCAATGCAGAGGGCACAGGTTTGATCCCTGGTCAGGGAACTAAGATCCTACATGCCACAAGATATGGCCAAAAACTGAAAAAATAAACCTTAAAAATTTTTAAATAAAACTGATTGGGAGCTGCTGTGTAGCACAGGGAACTCTCTCAGCGTTCTGTATAGAAAGTGTAAGTAAAGTCGCTGAGTCGTGTCCAAGTCTTTGCGACCCCATGGATGGTGGATTTTCCAGGCAAGAATACTGGAGTAGGCTGCCATTTCTTCCTCCATGGGATCTTCCCAAACCAGGGATTGAACCTGGGTCTCCTGCACTGCAAACAGACGCTTTACCATCTGAGCCACCAGGGAAGCCCGTTCTGTATAGAAGGGGAAAGAATCTAAACAAGAGTGGATATATGTGTGTGTGTGGCTGATTTGCTCTGCTACACACCTCAAACTAACACAGCGTTGTAAACCAACTGTACTCCAATAAAAGTTTTAAAATATATAAAATAAAAAAAGAGTTGTTTGTCATTTTGGAAATCTGCCATCTCTAAGCTGTGGCTCCTGCAGCCATCTGAGCCTGAAAGGATGCTCCGAGCTCAGTCTGGTCCACAGCTGCCACGGCCTCCACGATTCTACACAACTGGTAACTGAGTCCTCTGTAGGTCACACGCAAGCATTTTTTCAAATCAAACACACATTGTGAAGTTACAGTTTACATCCCTTTTATTTCTCTCTCGTTTTAAAGTTAGGGCATTATGTTGATTTTTATTAAACTTGACTGTAGGTTACATTACCTATGAATTTTACTCTGGGGTGGCAAGAAGACATGATAACATTCTTTATAGAAAGGCCAGTGAATCAAAAGGCTGGGCTGAACACGAGGACAGACCCCAGGGAGCAGCTCAGGACCAGGAGGCCCATGCCTCCCAGAGGTCACAGTTTCCACATCTGACTATCCCAGCTCCCCACTTATCAGCTACGTGACTATTTCCAGTCCATGTCACAGCTTTTCCACCTTAAAAATGGGGAGACAACACAGCACCGGGCACACTCCCATCTCCCCACCACCAGACAACGCCCTGAACCTATCCCGTGCCTGGGCCCCTCCCATCTTGGCACGACTCACCCTTAGCCAGACTGACCTGGACCCCATGGGCAGCCTGCAGTTGGCTGAGGTCCTGGGAATCCTCACTTCACACATCTTCCTCCCTGTGAGGTAGGCCCGAGGGAACGTGGCATCCTCCTCTTGGGAAAGAGTTCCAACAGATGCTGGTCCTGAGGTCCTCTGGGATGGTGCTGAGTGGACCTGAGGCCCCAGCCCCACTGCTGACTCATGTCAGGACAGACTGGGTGAGGTCAGATTCAGGCCCTCCCCTAATGCAGATCTCAGTCCAGCCCACTCAGAGTGGATGGTGCTTTGTGCCCAAAGGGGTGGTCCCAGGAGGGTGACCCAGGGGCCAGAGGTGGGGAGATCCCTCTGACATTGAGACAGCTACTCTCCAGACCCTTCTCTGTGGGCACCCAGGGTCCAGCAGGCCCATCTGCACAGGGCCCTGGAAAAGCATATGGACCTGCATTTCCAGAGTGAATCACCCCTCACCACCCAGGGGAGACAGACCCGTATCCTCCCGCACAAGGAGGGCCCCCTAGGAGGGGGATCCAGGTTGGGGGCACCCAGAGAGCTGTCCTGTCCAGGGTCCCATGTTTAGACTTTCTGTGTGGTTTCCCAATGACATTCCACCGTGGCCCCTAAGCTGCCTGCAAGACTGAGGACAGTCCCTGCCCTTAAATAATAAAATCCTGCAGTGTCCCAGGGGCTGGTGAGTCTCAAATTCAGAAGTATCTGGTGATGCCAAAGTCTTGTTTTCATGTTAAAAGCGTTAGTTTGCTACAAGTACATGCCTAGATTGCCCCAATATTTAGTAGTAACTGATTTTGACCTATCTCTGTGTTTTGAGGCACCAGGTCTCTGAGGGACCTGCCTAAACAACCAGGCCCATGGTGCCCGCTCCCCTCCAGTGGCTCTCACTCCTCCGCCCGCACCTTTCTCAGGCTCACTGCCTCCCTGTGTATTGGGCAGGTAGGGAAGCTGGGCCCACGGGGCCCACAGAGCCCCTGCCCACCAGGCTGTGGTCGGCCTGTCAAGGCAGCTCCCCTCCACTGTGAGAAAGGCCAGGGCCCATCAGATAAGGCCCTGGGCCCTCCCCACACCACCACCCCTGCAGAGGCTCTATCGCCTCCTGTCCTTCCCCAGCCCTGCCCTGAGGCAGGTGCACTGCGCGGAATGAATTTCACTACGAGATCTCTCTGGTTTCACTATGAGTTTCCTGACCCAGGCCAGCACCCACGGCCCCCGGGGCCTCCCCTCCATGTCTAGGGCCAGGACAGGCAGCAGCAGAAGGAAGCAGGCACAGCCCTTAGGAAGGACGTCCCTGGCTCCCAGCTGACTCCAAGAGAGGCTAGGTCCTTTCCCAAGAAGCCTGGCCAGCCCGTCCCAACCCCTTAGGACAGGATTTGCAGGGGCCTGATTTCCTTGATATCTGTGAGGGAGGCAGGCTACAGGGTCCACCCCAAGGTCAAGAGGCTTCCCTCTGGTGGCAGTTTTTGGAATGGCAGGTGTCCTTGAGAGAAGGCCAGGGCAAAGGTGTCCTGGTCCAGGAAGCTCACCTGGCAAGATCTGGGACTGGGTCAATCAGGAGGGAGAGGAGAGTCCAATTCCAGAGCAGAGGCCCAAGCCACAAGTGCTCATGTTCTCTACAGCCCTGTTACTCACAGCCCTCACCACCTCCAACAGGGGGCCACACAGGGCTGCGCCTATGGGGGTCTCAGTGGAGAACACGGGTGACACAGGATGACGTGAGAGTCCCAGACTCCCCAGCAGGTCACCCTACCCCTCTTTGTCCCTCTTCCAACCAGTGGGTCCAGGAACCCCAGGCGCTGGGCAAGCTGTCCCCCAGAGTGGCTGTGGCCCTGGGGGATCATGACCCATTCCCACTCCCTCCGCTTCACAGATGGTCAGTGACTCATCTGGCTTAGAAGTCAGGAGCAGGACTGGGGCTGGAAGCTGTGTCTCTGGGTTCCCAGTCAGAAGCTTGGGAACCTGCATTGAGGACCTACTGTGTGCTGGGAATAAGGCCAGATTGCCTAAGAGGAGCATCTGGCCCAGCAGGGAGGGAAGTAGTAAGGAGAGGGGCAAGGTGGGCACAGAAGAGGCACGTGGTCCCATCTGGGGACCAGGAGGTCTTCCTGGAGAAGGTGGTGAGCAGGCTGACTCACAAGCAACACAGGAGCAAGAAGGTGTGTGTGAGAGGCAGCAGACCAGGCAGACAGTATAGGCAAGGCAAGATGGGGACCGACATCTGAGCACACAGAGCCTGGCACAGTGGGTTTAAAGACGGTGACCGCACATCCCAGATTGCTCAGATATCCAATTAACGCCCTCTCACCCTGCTTTAATTATTAATAGCACCCTCTTGCATTTTCAAATGGTCCCAGTTTGGACTGTTAGTCAAATGGCCTCCCTGGATTTCCCTGGTGGTCCAGTGGTTAAGAATCTGCCTGCCAGGGGCAGGGGAATGGGTTCAATCCCATTCCCAGGAAGATCCCACATGCCTTGAGCAACAAAGCCTGTGTGCCACAACCACTGAGCCCGCCTGCTGCAACTGTCGAAGCCTGCTTGCCTAGAGCCTGTGCTCCTCCCCAAGAGAAGCCACTGCAATGAGAAGACTGTGCGTCACAGCTGGAGAGCAGTTCCTGCTTGCTGCAACTAGAGAAAGCACACCAATGAAGACCCAGTGAAGACAAAAATAAATAAATACATGTTTTTTTTAAAAAAAGAAAAAGAAACCTCTTCTTAAAAAAAAATTTTTTTTTTAATAAATAGATGGCCTCCCTGCTGAAACTGAGCAGGGAGATTTGGAGATGGGGGAGAGAGATTTGATTTGCATTTTGGAGCAATCTTGGAGTGGCGAAGAAGAGGCCGTCAACCTGGAGGAAAGAGTGGGTGGTGGAGAGTACTGGAGAGGCTGGTGTGGAGGATGGAGGAGTCAGAGCTCCAGGAGCGGAGACCGAGATAGGGATAGCAGAGTGGGCGAGGGCTGGGTGACCTGACACACCCTTCATGTGATCATTCTAAAGCACCACATGTGCAGGCTGAGCCCTCAGCTTTGGGCACAGGGGTCCCTGCCATGGACCCTCACACCACGGACAGCCAGAATGTCACCAGCCCAGAATACAAAGATGTTGTTTTCAATTTGAGTCTCACAGAATATTTTAAAGTTTGGTAACTAGCTGATCAAAGGTGAACTGCGAGAGAGGAACAAGTGTAATACAAGGCCAGAAGATGCTGGGCTAAGGAGTGGTAAGTGTGTGTGCGTGTACATGTGCCCGGGGGGCAGTCATAACCCCTGCCCTGGGACACTAGAAGAGACAATACTTTCACTTAAAGTTGGTTGCCTCAGGTCACCAAGGACAGTGTCCTGGTTTCCCTCTAACTGTGCTTTCTTCATTGTCTACTCCATAGTGACCTTAGAAGCTGGGATTTAAACTAAATATTTAGGCATATGTATGTGGAGCCTTTGTTTGGACTCCTGCCCTGGTCCAACCAGTGTTAAGGCTAGACATGGGCAGTGGCTGTCCGGGGTGGGTGCAGAGACTGGAGACAGAAAGCATGGAGAGGCAGAGACAGCCCCATGAGACAGAAACAGAGCGGCCCCCTAGAACCACCCACAAGGAGATGCTGGAGACTTAGGGACTGGTTTGGGATCAGGGTGGCAGAAACCAAGGAGAAACGGGCTGCCTGAGCAGCCACCTAGGCTGGAATGTAAGTAGCAGGAGAAGGGGGGTTAAGGCCAGAACAGGTATGGAGGTACCACCCAGGTTCAACACCCTTGAGGAGCTGGTGGAAAAAGAACTGGCCCAAGGACACCCCAGCTCAGATCCTGTCCCATCCAGGGACGCTGCAAAGGACATGCTTAATGTCCTATTCTTATTGAAGTGAGCACAACCTACATACAAAATATTGCACACACCCTAAGTGTTTTGCTTGATGAATTTCTACAAACTGAACACATTCATACAACGAGCTCCCAGATCAAGAAACAGAACACAAACACCACCCCAGATTCCCTCCCTTGCCCCTCACCCGCCACCACCTCCAAGACACCTCTGTCTTAACTTAGAGCATCGTACATTAGTTTAGCCGAGAATGCTATATCGCATTCAGCTTATTTTGTTCAATATTATGTCTATAAGATCTATCCAGGTTGGGGCATGGTAGTAATTTGTTCATTTCCTTTGCAGTACAGGCAGGACTCCAGGATTTGAATGTACTCTGACATATTTATCCATGCTACTAATAATGGTTTCCTGTTTGGGGCTACTGCGAAGAGGGCTGCTATGAATAGCCTTATAGGGACTTTCCTGGCAGTCCAGTGGTTAAGACTCCACTTCTGCAGGGCTGCGGGTTCTATCCCTGATCAGAGAAGATCCTGCATGCCCCATAGCATGGCCAAAAAATAAACAATAAAACAGTTCTTTTAAAAATAATAACAATGTTATAAACATCTGGCAGTGCAGTTGTATCTTTGTTTCTGAAAGGTAGCCGTGAATATATCTTTGCCTGGGCTCTCCAGAAACAGAGCCTGAGGTCAAAGCTTAGGTGGTATTTCTTAACCAGAGTGTGAAATCACAGGGAATCAAGAGTGAGGGTGGAGACTCCCCTGGTGGGCCAGTGCTTAAGAATCCGCCTTGCAATACAGGGGGCCTGCGTTGTAAGATACCACATGCCTCTCGGCCAAAACACACAACAGAAGTAATACTGTAACAAATTCAATAAAGACCTAAAAACGAGGGCCTTCCCAGCTGGTCCAGTGGTTAAGAACCCACCCTGCAGTGCAGGGGATGTGGGTTTGATCCCTGGTTGGGGAACTAAGATCCCAGATGCCGCCCAACTAAGCCTGCCCTCTACAACTACAAAATCCACGCAGCGCAATGAAAGATCCCACATGATGCAAGGAAAATCTTACGTGCTGCAACTAAGACACAGCTAAATAAATAGTTTAAAAAAAAAAAAAAGACAGAGGGGAAGGGAAGTGAGGCAGGGAAGGCAAGAGAGCCAATATGAGGGTGAGTTTCTGAACTGGCTACAGCTTGCCAAAAGCATCTGATTGCTGGGCCAGTGGGACCCTCTCGCAAGAGGCTTTATAATGAACAGGACTCATGACAGTCCATTCAGGATGAGGAATGGCGGAGAATTTGTCCACTGGTTACCACCTGCCATCATCAAAAGTTCGGCCCAAACATGTTAACTCCTCTGCATTTTGGGTTACAAATGTGTGGGTACCGATTTCAACCCTCATGGTCTCAGACCTCAAGGGATAGCAGAGAAGACCTGGGTGAGGGTAACGGTGATGGGAGGTGTCCGTAGATTGTACTTGAAAAGGNAAAGTTCGGCCCAAACATGTTAACTCCTCTGCATTTTGGGTTACAAATGTGTGGGTACCGATTTCAACCCTCATGGTCTCAGACCTCAAGGGATAGCAGAGAAGACCTGGGTGAGGGTAACGGTGATGGGAGGTGTCCGTAGATTGTACTTGAAAAGGAAAAGAAAGCAGCCAAGGCCTTCACAGCAAGGTGAGGCTGGAGGACCTGATGTGGAAGCTGGCAAGTGTCTGATGTAGAATGGAGATGCTGGGCCACAGGGATTCAGTGCCTGCGTGCACGGGCAGTCAGTCATGTCTGACATTTTGTGACTCCAGGGATCGCAGCCCACCAGACTCCTCTGTCCATGGAACTTTCCAAGCAAGAATACTAGAGTGGATTACCATTTCCTTCTCCAGGGGATCTTCCCAACCCAGGGATGGAACAAACCTGTGTCTCTTGCATCTCCTGCATTGGCAGGCAGATTCTTTACCAGCTGAGCCACCGGGGAAGCCCACAGCAGTTTAGAAATACTGCCAAAAAGGCTTCCAAGCTGGTGTACCAAGGCACACTCCCTCCACATCCTTGGCGACAGTGGTGTTTACTTTTAAGCACTGTGATGGGCGTGCAGTGGTCGCTCATGCTGGTTTTAATTTGCATTTCCCTCATGACTAATGAGACTGAACACCTGTTCAAGAGTTTACCAGCTATTTGGACATCCTCCCTTATGAAGCACCTATATAAGAAGTCTTTTTCCTACTAATTTGTAGTTTTTAAAGATACAAGTCCCTTATCAGAAATATGTACTGAAATAACTTCTCTCAAAGGTGGCTTACTTTTCCCTCTCTTAGTCACGACATTTGATTAACAGAAGTCTTTATTTTTAATGGAGTCAAATATATCACTTCTTTACTGACCTTGCTTTTTGTGTCCCTGGTGAGGCAATGTATCTATTCTTTCCCCTAAGTCTTCTTTTAGCAGCCTGGTTGTTTTACCTTTCACGAGTTCATTTAGCTTTCACGAGCACATCTATGGACTTGGTTTTAGGGTACAGTGTAAGGCAGAGATGAAGAGGTTTTTTGGTTCATTTTCCAATATGGACATTTCATTTATTCAGGACCATTACTGAAATGTCTGTCCCACTTCTCTCCCCTGCTCTGCGGTGTCAACTTTGTGGTAACAAAACAGGAGTGCAAAAATGAATGAGTCTGTTTCTCATTTCCTGTTCTGTTCCTAGTTGATTTGTTTGTCCTTGCACCTGTCTCCCTAACTGTAGTGTAAGTCCTCCAGCTTCCTTCTTCTTCATCTATGTTTTAAAATCAGCCACTCTGCTAAATTACCTGATCAGCCTTGAGTTACAAACATAAACGTTTTATATAATATAAATGGTTTTGGATTTTCTGTCCAACAGTGCTACGTATAAGTAACAGTTGTATGTTTTCCTTTCCTATCTTCATACCTTTTTAATTCTTTTCAGATTGGCTTCTTTCACTTAATAACATGCATTTAAGTTTTCTCCACGTCTCTTCATGGCTGATAGTGCATTTCTTTTAGTGCTAAGTATTATTCTCTTAAGGGATTCCCTGGTGGTTCAGACAGTAAAGAATCCACCTACAGTACAAGAGATTTGGGTTTGATCCCTGGGTTGGGAAGATTCCCTGGAGAAGGGCATGGACACCCACTTGACTATTATTGCCTAGAGAATCCTATTGACATAGGAGCCTGGTGGGCTACAGTCCATGGGGTTGCAAAGAATCAGACATGACTCAGCGACTAAGCACAGCACAAATTATTCTATCATTCCAAACTGTAGATGTACCACTCACCTACTGAAGGACATCTAGATTACTTCCAAGTTTTGACAATTCTGAATAAAGCTGCTATAAACATCCATCTGAAGATTTTTGTGTGGACATGAGTTTTCAACTCCTTTGGGTAAATACCAAGGAGCACGATTGCTGGGTTGTATGATAAGAGTATGCTAGTTTTTTAAAAAACTGCCAAACTATCTTCCAAAGTGGCTGTACCATTTTGCATCCCGCCCCCCCCCCCCCACCCCCCCCCGCCCACCACACCCGCCCC
>SJYA01002795.1:10227778-10241459 GCA_006410615.1 Neotragus moschatus | reverse complement strand
CCCCCCCCCCAGCAACCAGTAAGAGTTACTGTAGCTATACATCCTCGACAGCATTTGATGTTGTCAGTATTTCAGATTTTAGTCATTAAAAGGGTGCATCTTATCACTTCTTTTTCTTGCCTTACTGCACTGGGAGGACCACCTGCCCAGTACTGTACAGAAAAGAGTGCTAACTGACATTCCTCCTCATCTCCAGTCTCAGTGGGAAAGCAGTCATTTCGCCATTGAGCGCGAAGTTACTGAATGGGTTTTGCTTGTTGTTTTCTATATCTTGGAGGGTTTGAGGGTTTGGTAAGATACCTTTATCAAACTGAGAAAGCTCCTTACTATTTCTAATTTGCTAACAGTTTTTTTTTTTTTTTTTGGTTTGTTTAAATCGTGGAAGACTGTTTTCTGAATCTTTTGAGAACATCCTATGATTTTCCTATTTTTTCCTCCTTGCCAACTTTCTTCCCCATCAGGGTTTGCAAGTTCTGGTGTATTCCACTAAAATGACCTCCTGAACTGGGTGGGCCCGGAAAACAAAATGCAAATTCCATTCTGCGCAGTGCCCTAGGCTCAACCCCCCTCCACCTCCTGAAACACCGACTCCACATTTCAGGGACCATGAGAGGCTCACCTTGGAAAACCAAGGCCCCTGGCCCGTGAGGCTCATGCCAACCCTGGAGGGACCCTCTCCCAACAGACCTTATCGTTGAAAGGGCAACTGGGTGCAGAGAGTCGTACAGGTCAGACCCCAGCCCCCATCACCCGCGACAATTAAAGAGTCCCCAGACCTCGCGCCGCTTGCCCTCACCCCACCGCCCGCGCAAGGCTCCTTTAAGAGATTCCGCCTTGAACGCGTCTCTGGGGCGGGAGGCCTAGGGCGCCAAGAATGCGGGACTCCGACGGGAGTGCGAGGGCTGAAGCCCCGCCGAGCGGCTTCCCCCTCCGCGTCCCGCCAGGGTCGTCCCACGCCTACTCCCAGGTCCCCACCCCCAGCTTCGAAGGTCTCCCTCGCCTGCAACCCCAGTGCACCGCCACGCTGGCAGCTCGACGCTCCGCGCGCAGCCCAGCACGGGGCCCAGAGCCCGCCCCACCCCCGTCCGCCCGTCGGAGGCCGCGGGCGGGGGGAACACGGGTCGCCCGGCGCGGCTCATCCACATTCAGGGGACAGCGCGTCGCGGCGGCCGCCAGGAAGGGACAAAGGCTGTTCCGCCGCCGGCCGCACCGTGCCAGACTCTCCCCTCCCGCCGCCCTGGTGGCCCCCGACGCGGCCCCCCTCGTGTCTGCTCCGCCGGGCCGGGCTACGCAGTCCTGGCGGCTTCCGGGAGGAGGAGGCGGCGGCAACCTCCCTTGGACTCTGCACACCCGACCCCCGCCTGTGACCCTAGAAGCCAGGGCCCCCTTCTCCGCGTCTCCGGGACAGTTGAGGTGGCCTCGTCTCCTGGTGCGCGCTGGACTGCGCGGGGCCTTCGCTAGAGACCCGAGTTTTAGTGCACCGAGCCCAAATTCTCATCTGTGGCCAGGCGTCTGAGGGTAGAACCTGCCAGGCTCAGCGCAGAGCCGGGCTGGGCTTAGAGCGAGGGAAGATGGGGTTTTGAGCTAAAGCCCTTCCAGGCCCCCCCATGAGGCACTGGGTCCCCTCTGGATGTCCGTTGAGGGCTCCAAAGTCTTCACGCCGACCCGTCTCCCCAGACTTTTGATGCCGTGGGCTTAGGGTCTCCTGATGCCTTCGACGGGATCCCGGACACAACCTAAACCCCTCGGAGAACTTTCTCCTACACCCTCCACCAGCGTCTGTCTGGAGGCCAAGGCGGCATGGGAACGGGTTTGCGCCTTGGCGCCAGCCACTCAGTCAGCTCCCTTCACTATCCCGGGAGCTCAGCGACCATCCGGAGAATGGGCCCAACCTCCATTCCCTCTCCCAGCACTTGCGCTCTAGGGACCTGAGCCAGGATGTAAGGGGTCGGGCAGCGCTGGCACACAGTGGATCTCAGCACACAGACGGCTATGATGTTGGCCAGCTTCCTTCAAGTCTCCTTGAGGGCAGGAACAGTCCTGCCTTTGAGCCCTGCTCCCCTATCCCCACCCCAGGAATGGTTGTAACTCAGGCAGCGGAAGACCCACTTCTTAAGCCTTCTTGGGTCTGGGAAGTTCTTCCTAAGTCTGCCCCAAGTCCTCTCCTTTCCAGGCCTGGGCTGGGACGGGGAGAGCCACGGGGAGAGGGGAGAGTTCCCTTTAAGGAAGGTGGGGGAGGGGGCTGCCGGCCGGTCTTCCTTCCGCCCCTCCCTGGCCCCCGCTGCTGGGGCTCAGGGCCCGGGCCCAGCGCCCGCGCATGCGCCCGCCTGTGGGCGCTGTCCCGGCTGTGAGGGCGGCGCGCACCGACAGCCGGACCGACAGGCGGCCGGTCGGACCGACGGGGCAGAGCAGGGAGCGGGGACGCGGCGGGACAGCGACATGGCCGGCCACACGCAGCAGCCGAGCGGGCGCGGGAACCCGGGCCCTGCGCCCTCGCCCTCCCCCGGCCGGGGTCCCGGCCCGGGCGCCTCGGAGCGGGTGGCGCTCAAGAAGGAGATAGGGCTGGTGAGCGCCTGTACCATCATCATCGGTGAGCGGGACCGGGGCGGGCGGGTGCCTGGGACGGTGAGGCCTGAGGCGGACAGCGGCTTGGGACAAGGAGCACCCTCTCCGGGTGCGCCTAGCGGTCCGCGACGGTGGACCATGGATGAAGGATGCACGTCCGCGGCACATGCATCGTCTCCCTTCACACAGCAGCCGCAGAGTTACCAAGCGCCCCGAACTTCAGCGCTCGAACGAGGTGCAGGTCCCATCCACCGCTGGAATCTTCCTGCCACTGTTATTTCTTTAAACTTCTGCGGGGCAGTTTCCCTCAGTCTTATCACCTCTAACATGTGGTCCTGCCTTGAGTGCAGGAGCTTTGCCAAGTGAGCGGACACTGTAAGCTGGCCTCCTGCTAAGGCCCCCCCCCCCCGCCCCAGTTCTGGGTCTTGTCGCTCCAGCAGGGTTCCTACGATGTGCAGGGTCCAGGTGCCATAGCGTGTGAATGATTTATTCTTCCAAAGCAGGAGAGACTGTGGGTAGCCTGGACAGGTAGAAACAGCCCAGAGTGGAAATGGGTTCAGAGAATGTAATTAGTGCCAAGATTTGCAGCTGGACCCTGGTGCAGGGGGGCGGATCAGCAGTGATGGGGCGGCTGAGTTGGGGTGGGCAGACCCCACCTGCAGAGAGGCTTCCTGGGCTGGGACCCCAACTCGCATCCTCTCGGGCCCAACTTCCCCACCTGAGAATGAGTGCACACACCCTGTCCACATATGGGGACTTCTGGGTAGGCAGAGGGCTCAGGGCCCAGTGAAAACAGTGGTGGGATTTTCTTCCTGCTGTCCCAAGTCGTGAACACGGACACCTCCAGGATCTAGCTAACCCAGACCTGTGCCTGTGTTCACACAAGGTGCCCCAGACACCCTTGTGGGAGGAGTCTGTCCCACCTCCAGTGCCCCAGGAGACAAAGGCTGGAAGAATGAGTGGAGTGGACTGTGACTGCTCTCCCTTTATCACCTACTCATGCTTCCCATCCCCAGTCAGTGTGAGCTGCTTGTTCATCCTCGGATCCCTGGAGATGTAAAAAGCTGGGGGCTCTGGAGGACAGTCTGGGGTCTTCACTTCCTCCTCCGTTGCCCTGCCCTCACCACCACCCCCCCAGCCCCAGACTGGAGTTCCTGGGCCAAGGCTGGGGTCTAGCTCTTGCTCAGCCCCCACATTCACACTGAGAGTTGCCCCAGGACACAGCCCCTGTGCAGGTACCCCTCTGTCTCATCCCCTTGCACCTGGAAAGGTATCTTCTAGGAGCTGATCTGNCCACCACCCCCCCAGCCCCAGACTGGAGTTCCTGGGCCAAGGCTGGGGTCTAGCTCTTGCTCAGCCCCCACATTCACACTGAGAGTTGCCCCAGGACACAGCCCCTGTGCAGGTACCCCTCTGTCTCATCCCCTTGCACCTGGAAAGGTATCTTCTAGGAGCTGATCTGATCTGGTCTGGAGCCCTTCTTGACCTCGAGTGCCCCTGTCCGTCTGCTGGGAGGACAGGCTCCTTCCAGGGATTCAGTCAGAGTACTGGCTAGATCTTTGCCCTGACCCACACCCTCTCCAGGAGCTGTGCCCCCAGCAAGAGGAAGCCCACATATCGTGGGTGGACCAGGGAGTCCAGAGGCTGACCAGCTACAGTGCTCAGAAGGGGCAGACAGAGACGTGATTCTTCCTGGGCTGCCTCAGCTAAACCCAGCATCCTCGAGCATAGACCACTCTGCCTTCTCCCCGTATCCCACCCCCACTCCCCCAAGTCTGACAGAGGCTGCTGGCTCATCTCGCCTCCGGAGAGGGCCCTGGTGGTGATGGTGGGAGCAGATGAGGCTGACTCAGCAGGAGTTTTTCTGTGCAGCACAGATCTGCCCTCCCAGCTTCCCCACCTCTCGTGCCATTTTTGCTGTTCCAGGGCCACTGTTCCCTTGGCCTCAGGCCTTGAAGACTGAGCTGGGCTTTAGCAGTGACTTAGCCAAGGGTTGCAGACTCAAAACCAGAGCCCAGATGATCTGACTGCAGCCCAGGACACTCAGGGGTGGTCCTATAACCCTACTTGGGGAGTTTTGAAGGGTTTCAGCAGGCAAGAGGCTAGCCTGGGCAGAAAACAGACAAGGGGAGAATGGACCTGTTCCAGAAGGTGATGGATGAGGCAGGTGTGGGCTGAATCACTGCACCACCGTCTCCCACCTGACACCCTGAAGTCCCCTTCCTCACTGTTCCAGGGGCCGCATCTCCCACGTCTTATCCCACTTTCCTGCTCTGGGGAGCCTGGTCAGAGTAAAAAATATCTTCAGAGTGTCCTATTTTAGCCTAAAAAGTCTTGAGAACTGTATAGCCTTCTTCATAATCTTTCTTGTTTGTTAGCAGCTACTCTTCTTATCTCCAAAACTTCCAAATACTCTCCCAGAAGAATCTGTAATTCTCTCCCCTTGCAGCCCCTACCTCAGGCTGAGTAGGGCTTTGGGCTGGAAAAAGATTCCACCTAAAACATGTTTAGGATCACTGAAGCAAGCACAGCTGGAGGGGAGTAGGGAGCCAGCCTGGAGGAAAAAGAGTCCTCTGGGGCCGGAGCTGTGCAAGATGTCACTACATCCATCTATTCAGAAAAACGTGCCTGGCTACATTATGAAAACACAGTCTCCCTTTATCTCACGTGATTGCCCACCTTGCAAGATGGGAGTTNAGCTGGAGGGGAGTAGGGAGCCAGCCTGGAGGAAAAAGAGTCCTCTGGGGCCGGAGCTGTGCAAGATGTCACTACATCCATCTATTCAGAAAAACGTGCCTGGCTACATTATGAAAACACAGTCTCCCTTTATCTCACGTGATTGCCCACCTTGCAAGATGGGAGTTTTCATACCACTTCACAGATATAGAAACTGCTGTTGGAAGTTAAATCATGCTGCTGCAAGGGGTGGACTTGATATTTGGAACCACAGTTGGACTCCTCTCCCAGTCCAGCACGCTTCTTCACACTGCTCTGGTGCAGGGCAAAATCAGAGCCAGATTCAGAGCCCATGATAGGGGAAGGTTGAGGATTAAGCTGGGAGTTCATCCAACCAAGATTTACTGAACTCCTCACTCTACTATAAATAGACAAACAGGTGGACAGAGAAATCTCCTGTGCCTCCTCACCCCCACCCCAGGCTGTATGTCCTGACTCAGGGACCACAAACAGCTACCTCCCCAATTCATG
This sequence comes from Neotragus moschatus, assembly GCA_006410615.1. Classification (NCBI taxonomy): domain Eukaryota; kingdom Metazoa; phylum Chordata; class Mammalia; order Artiodactyla; family Bovidae; genus Neotragus; species Neotragus moschatus. The sequence continues at coordinate 10,235,687 of SJYA01002795.1, read as the reverse complement.
CCCGAGGAGGGACTGTGCCCAGGTTCAGCAGAGTGAGAACCACCTGGGTCTGCTGACCAGGCTGTCCTGGCCTCCACTGTCTCCCTTTGACCCAAATTTCGAGCCTATGTTTGTGGATCAGGCTGAAGTGTGCTCTGGGGCTCTGAGGTCTCCTTTGGGAACCCCATCTCCTTAGGAGCCAGTACCTATGTATCCAGCGGTGGCCAGGTCCCCCCCCTCCCGTCTCCAGGGCTGGAGATTCCGGGCTGCTCAGGATAGCCCTCTTCAGAAGCCTCGCCCACCAGCCTGTCTTTGCTTCACCATAGCCCCAAGTTGCAGATGAGGGAAGCAAGGACCTGAGGCTGCCACTAGCCCAGGGTCAGATGCTTTGGGTGTGCTCTGGAGCACCCTTGGGGGCTGAGGCAGCTCCAGCCACAAGGGTGGAGCTGGCCAGCACTGGTCACGTTCATGCATCCATTCAACAGTTAGGTGCCAAACAGTGCAGGGCCCTGTTCTAGGTGCTGGAGGCACAACAGGGGACAGGACAGACAAATCCCTGTCCTCCTGGGGCTGACGTTCCAGCGTGAGAAGTCGAAGAGCAAACAAGATAAGCCAGCTGAGTGTTTAGCTGACGGGGTCGTGATTAAGTGCTAAGGTGAGAAGATGATAGAAGTTTATAGATGGGAGATGAGTCAGGCATGGGATGGGGTCCAGCCTGTGTGGCTCTTGCAGCCTCTGTAAGGACCTTGCCTTTGAGCAAGAAGAAGGATGGCGTGGGGTGGAGTAGGACAGAAGAGAACAGGATGGCATGGCATGACATGGCCTGGGGCTTACTGTGGGGGAGAGGCTGCGGGCAACAGGGGCTGAAGCCGGAGGCCCAGTCAGGAGTCACCGGGGTAAGAGATAATGGTGCCAGACAGCAGGGTGCTGAGAGGAGGTCCAGTCCTGGGCGTGTCTGGAAGGTTGAGCCAAAGGACTTGTGAAGAACTGGGTGAGAGATGTGGCCAAGTAGAGTCTAGGTGATAGCGAACTGGAGCCTGAGCAGCTGGGGGCCTGGTTTGCCATTCATTGATCTGGGAAGACTGTGAGATGAGTAGGTCCAGGGAAGAGAGTTCTGTCCTTCTGCTCATCACTCTCTCGAAAAGAAAGTGGGTCAGTCTGGTGGTACGCACTGGCTGACTGGCAGTTTCAGGCGTGTCTTGGAAATGTCCCCGCTCACCTCCCTGGAGTTCTGCCACGACTTCAGCCGGCACTTGTGTCCCCCAGAGGGGTGCCTGACACGTGCTCACCACCAGGACACTGGGAGGCAGAGGCTTCACCCAGAGCAATAGCAGGGCCCTCAAAGCGGGGCTCTGGCTGCCGACCCCAGGGTGTCGAGGTCCCCAGGGGCACAGGTCTCCATAGGCCAGCTTGGGTGGCTGGGTGTCTCCAAAGTAGATGGCAATAGGGACTACCCATAAACACTTCCCAGAACCTTTGAGGCAGCAGACGGGATGAGTACGGACCCACATCACCCTCCCATCTCCCCATCTCACAGATGAGAAGGTTCAGAGTGGAGCGCCTTGTCCACAGCCCCCACCACGAGGGACCTAGGGTTTGAATTCAGATTTAGGGGTTCTCAACTAGTCGTTGGCCCTGCCCATGGTCCCAGGACATTTGGGACTTACCAGCAGGAATTTTGAGTTCTTCCCTGGAAATCTCATGGGTCACATCCTAAAGGGGAGGTGCTGGGACTCATTGCCCAGTGCAAGGGAAGGAGGCCTGGCCCATGGCCAGTGCCTGACAGGGCCCAGGAGCCCCGGGGCTGTTCTCTGTCGGGCCAGCAGGCCAGTGTGGCAGGAGGAGGCCCCGTCATAGCCGTGCCATGCTCACTGAAGACAGGCATGTGTAAGAGGACCTGAGCCCTAGGCCTTTTAGGGGCTCAAACTCCTCATCGCAGCAGGTCAGGGCGTAGTCCCTGCCCTCTGGGAATGCAGGGTCCACCGAGGATGGCAAATAAAGTAATCACTTCCTGACCGTCCTCCAGGTACCATGGGAGAGGAGGAGGAGCCGTATTATAGAGATCATGGTGGGAGATCAGGGAGGGCTTCCTGGAGGTGGCATTGATTCTCAGAGGACAGTGAGCTGGGAAGAGACCTGCCGCAGAGGAAGACAGAGGGCCCTGAGCAGACTGTTTCCTCTGGCAGCTGTGCAGGACACATCCATCCTGCCCAGCAGTACGTCTGCCAAAGTCAGGGTTGCCCCAGCCCTCTGCTGCCCCCCAAGCCCCATGGCCCTTCCTGGCAGAAAGGGAACCTGAGGCTTAAAGGGGGCAGCACAGGCCTGAGGTCACACAGCTGACTCCTGTTCAGGGATGGGGGTGGTGGTGACAGGACTGCCCCTCCCTAAATCAGACTCTGCCCATTCCCCCCACACACACCCAGGGCAGCCAGCCCCTTCCACCGGCATGACCTTCGTGGTCTACCCCGGCGACCTCCATAGTCGGCCACTGCCTCCCAGAAATAGGTCAGCACGCAGTGCAGCAGCCGGGGGAACAATGGCCCTTTCTTCATTCCTCCACGGAGCCGGGTAAGCCCCATCAGGCCAAACATCTTAATGTGATAAAAACCACCCAGCTCGGGCTGAGGGAAGAGGGCCGGGAGGATACTGGAGGGGGGCCCCCTGGTTGGGGGCACTCACCCTCACCACCCTCCTGGGAGCACTGGCCCTGCTGAGGACCCGCGGGGACCGCAGAGCAGCCGTCCCATTGGGTGGATGGGAATATGGAGGCCTCGGAACACACATCCCTCCAGCCCACTGAGACACCTGACCAGGTGCTCAGCAGTATCTCCCAGCCCAGCCCACCTTCCATGGTCCCTGCCCTTCCTCCGCTTCCTCCAGAGCAGGATCCCCCAAAGGGTGGACTTGTCCACTGTGCTTAGCCACTCAGTCATGTCCAACTCTTTGCGACCTCATGGACCGTACCCTGCCAGGCTCCTCTGTCCTTAGGGATTCTCCAGGCAAGAATACTGGAGTGGGTTGCCATGCCCTCCTCCAGGGGATCTTCCCAACCCAGGGATTGAACCCAGGTCTTCAGCATTGCAGGTAGATTCTTTACCATCTGAGCCACCAGGGAGGCCCATGAATACCGGAATGGGTAGCCTATCCCTTCTCCGGGGTCTCTTCCCGACCCAGGGATTGAACCATGGTCTCCTGCACTGCAGGTGGATTCTTGACCAGCTGAGCTGCCAGGGAAGCCCAGACTTGCCCACTGCTGTTCACCAAATCTGGCAGAGCTGATTCTGCTGGGCCTGAACATGGGGGCTGAGAAGGGAGGCCTGGACCTTCCACCACCAGAAGCGATAGGCAGGCATCCCTTACAGCTCTGTGGTCCCTTCTCCACACCCCTAAACATCCGCTGCTGGAGGTGCCCACCTCAGCAACATCCCTCCTCCTTGCCCTCTGCCCCTCACCTAGCCTTTTTGCTCCTTGCATAGCCCCATCCCACCACATGGTACCAAGAGCAGCCAGTGGACCTTGATGGGGTTTTCTGCCACCTTCCAGCGCAGACCCGGGGCAGAGGCTGGAGGGTGTCCAGGCCTGGAGGAAGAGGCCCCCAAAGACCTCAGACACCTGCTGGCACACATGTCCCTTGGAACCATGTGGGGAGAAGTCCTGCACTGTAGCCTGAGGCCATGTGTCTAAAACAATAGCAATCTCCACCCCCGGCCCATCCCCCAGTTCCCAGCATCCAAGTCTCCAACCAGGGGGCAATGACTAGTGATATGTACCTTTCAGATCCCAGCCTTGGGAGACGAGGTGCCAGGTGTGGCTTCCCCAAGGGCTACCCTGGTGAGGCCCTGTCAGGCTGAATTGTACAGGGTGGTGGGGGCCCCCACGGGTGGGTGGAGGGGGTGTGTGTGGCTCAGGGCCCTGGATGCACCCAGCTCCTTCCAAGGCCACCCAACCCCCGCTGGCTTCCAACCTCCCTGGCTTTTGGCAGATCCTGCCCCACCAGGTCCTGAGAACAGAGGCTCAACTACTGGACAGAGTGAACTCAAAGACCCTTTAGAAAGCTGAGAGCCCGCCGAGGCCCAGGGCCCCATGGTGGATGAAGGAGGTGGCCTTTCTCCCCCTGGAGGCAAGCTGAGGACACAGCCTACCTGGGAGGAGGCTGGGAGACAGGAATTCTTTCCTCCTTATCTGGATGTGTTTGGGGCTCCTGGGATGTGACTGGAAAGCCAAGCGGGGCATCGTGGCCGTCCAGACTGGAAATCTGTGTCGGCCGGGTGGGGGTGGGGTAGGACTGAACAGGGAGTCCATGCAGATGGGCGGTCCCAGCTGTGTCCTCATCCAGACCCGCCTGCGAGCCCTGCAGGTGGAGCCGGCAGACTCTCCCCTCATGGTCCCGCGCTCCTCACCTGGGCCCCAGCAGATGGGGCCATTTGTGGAGGGGCTGAGGCCCAGGTCCCAGCAGTGTGACTTTTTTATTCATGTGGCCTGTGGGTGTGTATGTGCTTGCGTGCTTAGTCGTATTCGACTCTTTGTAACCCCTTGGACTGTAGCCCGCCAGGCTCCTCTGTCCATGGGATTTCCCAGGCAAGAATACTGGAGTGGGTTGCCATTTCCGTCTCCAGGGGATTTTCCTGACCCAGGGATTGAACCTGTGTCTCCTGCATTGGTAGGTGGGTTTTTTAGCAGCTGAGCCACCAGGGAAGCCCATGCCCTGTGGGTTCTGGGGTTATCTCCTCTTGGGCAGGCCCTAGTGTACATCACCAGTGATATGACTGGATTCATTAGCACAGATGATGAGGCCTAGGTCACCCAGTACATTACCCTCTTTGCCCTAACTGCCAGGGAGCTCAGGATTAAGTGGGCGCTCAGCATTTTGCTCATTCTGGGAGCCTGCTCTGCAGGCTGCAGCTTGGCTCTCTGAGAGTTTCCCACTGTTCTGCTCCCAGACCCCACGAGTCAACAGAGTCCCACCCTGACCAGCGCCCATCCTTCCAAAACTCAAGAGTCAGTCCAGGCTTTCTGTGACCCATGACCTGCCAGATTCCACTGGCACCCAAACCCAGAAAGCCAGCCACCCCTCTGCTCCTGCCCAGAGTCCCCTTCTGGGAGGGCCGAGTGGAGACAGCTGCACCCACTTCACAGATGAGAACATTGATCCCTCACATCGGGGCACGGGTGCCATTTTGGACCTCAGGCCATTCACTCATCCCGTAGTTTGCGCAACAGATGTGTATTGACCACCTACTATGTGCTGGAGGCCCTAGGTGAGCTTTCAGACAATACACACAGAGTCACCTGAAGATGCAAAGAGCATCTAGATGCAGCTTTGAGCGAGCTGAGGCTTCCCATACAGTGCTTCACTGAATCCTCACTGCAGCCCTGTTGTGCAGGCAGGACTCGAGAGGCGACCTGAGCTAGGAGAGATTCCTGGCTTTCTGAGCCCCCCACCAGGATTTCCCACTGTGGTCCCAGGATTTGAGCAGTAACTCCTGCTTGCAACCAGTGGCTGTTCCCAAGGGAGAGGCATCTGTGCCCAGACCCCAGGCTGAGCCAACCGAGTCCTGCCAGCCTGCCACCGTCCACCCCATCCCTGAAAATGCACCAGGTCCTCCCCCTCACCCCACTGCCCTTTGCCCAGAAGCTGAACCATTTTAAGAACACCAGGAAACTAGATCTCTTCTGAGTCTGTGTCCACAGTCTAGGTCCTAGGTCAAGGAGGAGCCCAGCAGGCAAAGGGCTCTCTGACAGGGAAACAGGAGATGGAAGATAAAGAGAGTATGGAGCAGGGTCTGGGGCTGTGAAGTGGGAGGAGGAACCTTACCAGCTGGTCAAGGAGGGCTTCCTGGAGGAGGTACCAGTCCCCAAGACACTGAGTTTGGATTTCAGCCAGTAAGAAAGTGGCAACAGTATCATGGTCAAGGTCTTCCTTTAAGTGACCGGCTCTGCCAGCAGGCCAGGAGGAAGGAGGTGGCCTGGAGGCCTTGGCCAACGTTGAGGGGCTGCGCTTGGGCCCTGTGGGGAGGCACCGGAGTGGCTGGCACTGCTTGGGCTTAGCCCACCCTGTGAGAATGAGAGGCAGAGGAATTTGGAATAGGACTCATCTCTGGCAGGGAGCCTGTCTGGACAGACAAAGGTGTCACTGCCCATGTCAGGGGCTGGGGAGGGGAAATGAGATGGCCAGAGTGGGGCTTGCAGGGTCTGAGGGGCCCGTGGCATCCACATGCCTCCAGGCCCACCTCCAGGGAGCAGCCCAAGCTCCCCTCCTCACTGCAGCGTCTAGAGCTGCACAGAGAGGCTGGCCTGCTGGGGGCACCCAGACCTGACGCCTCCCTACCTTTCCCCACTACAGGAAACATCATTGGCTCGGGCATCTTCATCTCCCCCAAAGGGGTCCTAGAGCACTCTGGCTCTGTGGGTCTGGCCCTTTTCGTCTGGGTCCTGGGTGGAGGCATCACTGCTCTGGGCTCACTTTGCTATGCGGAGCTGGGAGTGGCCATCCCCAAGTCTGGTGGGGACTACGCCTATGTCACTGAGATCTTTGGGGGCCTGGCTGGGTAAGTGTGGGGCTCCAGCAGCTGGGGGTGGGGACAGCCTCTCCATAACCAATGGCCTGGTGGGCCCTGGACCCCAGTGTCCTCTTCTGCTTTTCACATCCTGGGGAGGTCATGGGAGTGGGTGGAGGGAAGGAAGGAGTGTCGGATGGCCTTCTAAGGCCAGGGTGTGTGGGACCAATGCCTATGCCACTCCAGCCAGACACTAGCTGGCCCCTGACCTCTCTGTGCTACCTTTTAAATAAGCCTCACCTCCCTCCCAGGTGTTTTCAGGTGAGAAAGTCCTTACTGTGGAAACGTCTAGATGCTGTCAGCATCCAGGCAAGCAGTGAGGGGCATGATATTCCTATTAAAACTCTGCAAGAACTTTTCTTTAAATAGCTTCTAGTTTTCCTTTAGTCACCATGAACATTAGCTAAGCACCTGCTGCTTGCTGAGGGCCAGGACGCAGTGATAAAAGGGTCCGACCCAGTCGTCAAGTTGCTTACAGTGCAAAAGGGAAACCCCTCCGATGTGATCAGGACCAGGAGGAGCCTTGCTCTGAAAGTGTAAGAGGTAGCCGCCCAGTAGCCAAGAAAATAGCTGCCCACCACCCGGAGAAGGCTGCCAGAGAAAACACATTTGCGCTGAGGCTTGAAGGGGGAGGTGGGGGTTTTTTGGCTGACCAGTTAGGAAAGATGGGGTGCACGTACAGAGAGTGGTGGCCTGGGTGAGCTGAGGCTGTCTTCCGCAGCCAGAAGCGAGGTCACATCCATGGCAGACACCAGGGCTTGGTGGGGACTGGGCATCCTGTGGGTGGAGGGGAACCCAAGCTCCATCTAGCTGAGCCATGCTGAGGGCCTGATCAAAGGTGAGGAAGATTCCAGAACCACTTAGGAGTCCAAATCGCAGGGATGTGGTGGCCAGTGTAGCATGAGGGAGGGGCTTAGCGAGACTCCACTGATGGGGGTCCCTGATCAGGAGGGGGAGACTTCAGGCTGGGGTTTGTCACTTGGGTGGGGTCTTTGGCATACCTGGCAGACACTCAGTCAGGCCTTGGGTGGGGGATCTGGAGCACAGAGAAGTCTAGGCTGAAGAATTTAAAGGGTGGTTCTGAGCGATGTGGTCAGGGGCCTTTAAGAGGATGGAGTGTGGCAGGGCGTGCACTCCTCTGGGTGTGTCTGGGGGTGTTCTTCTCCAGGGAGGGGGTCCTCAAAGGGGCTTGGGACCCACGAAAGCAGAATCATGCTGTGTGGCTGGAATACTTGAGAAGATGGGAAAGGAGGGCCCAACCCCCACCCCAGGGACACCTAACACTGAGTGGGTGGGTGGGAGATGTGTATAAGAGACAGGCTCCCCAGGACGCAGGGTGTGGGTCAGGCCAGGATGGTGGCCTGGGCATCTAG
>SJYA01002795.1:10213025-10227720 GCA_006410615.1 Neotragus moschatus | reverse complement strand
AACACTGAGTGGGTGGGTGGGTGGGCAAAGGGGAGCACCCAGTATGAGAGGGGGCCAGGGTGCAAGACGTCCCAGAAGTGAAAGGAGTGGGGCATGGGGGGAATGTGTACAGCAGGGAGTAAGGAAGCAGGGCTGCAGAGCAAAGGCCAGGACCAAGAGGAAGCCACTGAGCTTGGTGCCCCAGAGGCCACTGGTATCCTTGGATAAGGCAGTGCCCACCTTCAAAGTGGGGTGGACAGGCAGCCAGCACCACCCCCATGGACAGGTGCTGCCCTGGGTGCAGCCAGAGCCCGCAGGAACAGGTCAGGCCTCACTCCCACGTGGACACCCTGCAGAGGGGAGTTTCTGGCAGAAGGGACCTGAATCCTTCCCACTCTACCAGGGTGCTTTGCAAGGTCTGGTCCCTCAGGGCTCACAGCTCAGAGTCAGCCATTTGTAGCCACAGGGCTCTGCTGGGGACTACTTCTGGAGCCAGGACTGGAGGTCCCAGGAGAGCCCAGCCCAGCTCAGGAACAGCCTGAGGCTGAGGACCTTTTCTAAGGTACCCTTAGAAAAGGGGTGGGTTCCCTAGTCTCTCTCCACATCTGCCCAAAGACAGCCCATAGCCGTGTGTTCTGAATAATCATCTCTGTTGAAACAGTTCATCAATAGAGCAGAGACCTCGACAAGGTGGGCCCTGCCTCCCTGGACTGAAGCCGGCCTCTGGGCACCCACAGCAGCCCTGGGTACTAGGGCTCAGGGTGCAGTCTCACTCCCCACACCTGGGCCCACTTGGCCCGGAGGGTCCCGGGAGGCCTGCCCCACTCGGGCCCTGGCTCATTCCAGCTTCCTGCTGCTCTGGAGCGCCGTGCTCATCATGTACCCCACGAGCCTGGCCGTCATCTCCATGACCTTCTCCAACTACGTGCTGCAGCCCGTGTTCCCCAACTGCATCCCACCGGCTGCCGCCTCCCGTGCGCTCTCCATGGCTTGCCTGAGTGAGTGCCCAGTCGTGGGGGTGGGCAGGGCCTCTGTCCCCAGGACCCACCTTGCAGGGGAGGACTTGGGGGTTTGCCTTTATTTTTTCCCCCAATGTGGACCATTTTTAAAGTTTTTATTGAATTTGTTGCAATACTGTTTCTGTTTTATGCTTTGGCTTTTGGGCCTGGAGGCTTGTGGAATCCTAGCTCCCAACTCAGGGATCCCACACCCACACCCCTGCATTGGAAAGCAGAGCCTTAACCACTGGACCACCGGGGAAGTCCCCTGCGGGAGGACATTGGGAGGTGGCCTCCCTCCAGCTGCCAGCCCCCCGTGAAGCTGGCCTCGGGGGTGGGCTTCTGGCACTCTGGCTGCTGCATGAGACATCCCGTCCTGCAGCCGGGGCTGGACTTGGCCGTGGGCCACCACGAGGGGCTCGGCCTCGGGTGCCTGCTCACCCACCCGCCCTCCTGTCCTTCCTCTGCAGTGCTCTTGACGTGGGTGAACAGCTCGAGTGTGCGCTGGGCCACGCGCATCCAGGACGTGTTCACCGGTGGGAAGCTGCTGGCCCTCTCGCTCATCATTGGCGTGGGCTTTGTCCAGATCTTCCAAGGTAGGGCCGGGCATGGGGCTGGGCGCAGGGCCAGGGAGACAGTGCTGACCCTTGGCCTCTGGACCCCCCAGGACACTTCGAGGAGCTGAGGCCCAGCAGCGCCTTCGACTTCTGGATGACACCATCTGTGGGCCACCTGGCCCTGGCCTTCCTCCAGGGCTCCTTCGCCTTCAGTGGCTGGAACTTCCTCAACTACGTCACAGAGGAGCTGGTGGACCCTCGAAAGTGAGTGAGGCATCAGCCTAGCCTTGGGAAGGGGTGGGAGAGGCAGCCTTCCCACACAGGCCCGCGGTCAGCTATGGCCAGCAGGGCTGGTCAGTGGCCTGGCTGCGCTGCTGATCCCCACGAGAGGCTCTGGAAAGGCAGCCTGGAGGCCTGTGTTCCAACCTGACCCTGCTCTGTATGGTTGTGGATGAGTCACAGCCCCTCGCTAGGTCTCGGAAACACTGAGTTTCATTGTCGCCCTGTAAACGGATCCAGCTATGTGCTTGGCCAAAAAATTACACATGTGCACACAACATGGTCCCTAGAAAAGAAGCCAAAGGCTCTGTCTGATGCTCGGCTGGGACCTTGACGGTGAACAGTTACAGCTGGGGCTGGGGATAGGAGATGCTGATGGGAGTCCCCAGGGACCCTGGCCTGTGGACTGAGCTCTAAGGACACTCTGAGGATCTTCAAAGCTGATTTTGGCTGTATGCAACGTTCTTTTCGTGTGCAGACATTAGATCCGCCCCCTCCCCCAGGATATTAGTGGCTCCTCCTCCTACCAGGCTGTGCCAAGGCTGGGCTGCTGAGTGGTGGGGACACAGACAGATTGCAGGGCTGTACTCTCCCCTGCCCCAGGGCCCCCCCAGGAGATGGGCTCAAAGCCCCGTACCACCCTGAGGCCCCATCCCAGCCCCACAAGAACCAATGCTGACACGCTCCACCACTATCCCCAGGAATCTACCTCGTGCCATCTTCATCTCCATCCCCCTGGTGACCTTCGTGTACACCTTCACCAATGTCGCCTACTTCACTGCCATGTCCCCCCAGGAGCTGCTGGCCTCCAATGCCGTGGCCGTGGTGAGTGGGGGCCCCTGCCTGGTCCCTGGCTCCCGCCTGGCCCCCGCCCCACCTCACACTCCGCTTCTCTTCTATGCCCACCCAGACCTTCGGGGAGAAGCTGTTGGGCTACTTTTCTTGGGTCATGCCTGTCTCCGTGGCACTTTCCACTTTCGGAGGGATCAATGGCTACCTGTTCACCTCCTCCAGGTGACCAAGCTGGAGGGAGGGTGGTCAGGGTGAGGCCAGGCCACCGCCCTGGTGCACGGGAGCAGTGCTGGGGGAAGGGAAATCCTGCCTGGTGGAGCCCGCCTGAAGGTGGGACGAGGAACTCCCGGGAAACAGAGATCTGATCCCACTTCTGAGGAACAGGAAGCAGGAGGGAGGCAGGCTGGATGAGGGGAAAAACTGCCCGGTGGGGCTGCTGGAGCAGGCGGTCAGAGGGTCATCAGGTCCAGAGCTGAGGTTGGGCTCTGCCCGGCAGGGAGGCCCTGGGCCAGGCTCATGGCCCCCACCCATCTGTCCCCATCCCCCAGACTGTGCTTCTCTGGAGCCCGAGAGGGGCACCTGCCCAGCCTGCTAGCCATGATCCACGTCAGACGCTGCACCCCTATTCCTGCCCTCCTCGTCTGTGTAAGTTGGGGGACCAGACTGGCAGGGCGGGAAGCCAGGGCCACGCCGCAGCCTGGGTGGTGGCAGGGGGTGAGGCCTGGCCCTGTGGGAGGAGAGGGCTGGGCTCACCGATGTCCTGGAGCGAGCTGCCCCGCCCAGGGCCCCTCCTGGGCTGACAGGAGGCAGGTGGGAGCCAGCCCTCAGCCCGGTCCTCCCTCAGTGCGGGGCCACGGCGGTCATCATGCTCGTGGGAGACACGTACACGCTCGTCAACTACGTGTCCTTCATCAACTACCTCTGCTACGGCGCCACCATCCTGGGCCTGCTCGTGCTGCGCTGGAGGCGGCCAGCGCTCCACAGGCCCATCAAGGTGAGGCTGGGGGAGGACTGGCTGGCTCACGTGCCGGAAGCAGTCGAGGCCACCCCTTTCCCCATCCGGGCACCAGGGGCAGCGATGGCAGCAATGGGGAGGCCAGCCTTTGCCATGTGCCCGGCCCTGCCTGGGGCCCTGGGTGCACTGGTGTATTCAGTCCTTAAGCAGCCCGGTGAGGTGGGTGCTGTGAATACGCCCACTTCATGGACAGGAAAATAAGGCTAAGACACGGTCACAGAGGATTCCACGAGCCCACACAAAACAGAAGCCCCGAAAGCAGCTAAAAGAAAAGTCCTCCCATTTGCATATCAATCCTTGAGCTGGAGAAGTAAGTGCTCAGTGCCTGAAATGTGGAACACTGAAAATCATTCACCTCTAGCCAAGTGCAAGCGGCCAGTCCACATACAGTCACTGTGGGGAGCTCAGAGGCACTGAAGTTGACAAACCCTCAACAGCTGGGCCAACTGGGCTCCTCAGCTCCCAGGAAATGGCCCGCGACCCCCAGGGTTGGGGGGTGGGCAGGAGAGCTGGGGGCGGCACTGTCCTGCACTGCCTCTTGCTGTCCCCCAGGTGAACCTCCTCATCCCCGTGGCGTACTTGGTCTTCTGGGCATTCCTGCTGGTCTTCAGCTTCATCTCGGAGCCCATGGTGTGTGGGGTAGGCGTTATCATCATCCTCACAGGGGTGCCCGTCTTCTTCCTGGGAGCATTCTGGAGAAGCAGACCAAAGTGTGTGCACAGACTCACAGGTGAGCTGAGCAGCTCCCCAAAGGGGCGGGGCATGGAGATAGGATCCTCTTTGGGGTTTGCCCTAAAGCAGGGATCTCCCAGCAGCCGAGGTGGCCACACAGGGCCCAGCCACCACCAGACGTCTGCCCATGGCGTGGCTCACGTGTCTGGGTCCTGCGTGCAGAGAGCAGCTCCCTGAGGACCCCTGTCCCACGGGGTCAGACCCCAGCGTCCATGTGTTGATCTGTCTGTCTGTCCTCAGAGTCAGTGACACGCTGGGGCCAGGAGCTGTGTTTCGTGGTCTACCCCCAGGGCTCCCCAGAGGAGGAGGAAAATGGCCCCTGCCAGCCCTCCCCACTGCCTGCCACGGACAAGCCCTTGAAGACACAATGAGACATTTGTGGAGCCTGAAGCAGCTGTTTCTGTTTACATGTTGTTTATTGAGGAGGTGTTTTTGCAAAAAAAAAAAAAAAATTTTTTTCCTGGGGAAAAATAAAAAGAGCTCTGACTCTTAGAAGGGCTTGGTAAGGAAGCCCTGAAGGTGTGGACTGGGTCCCCTGTCAGCACTGCCCCGCTAGCTTTTCCTGGAAATATCTGTTCATAAACCAGGGCTGGTGGTGCACCTGTCCCAGGAACTTGTTGGGTCCCCCTGGGTTGGGGGTATGTGTGGAGATGGCTGGAGCAGGTGGCCTGGTTGGCTCGGGAGGAGGCTCTTGACTTTTGGGGGATTCTGATGCTTGAGCCAGACATTCCTTCTCTGGGGTTGGCACCTTGGGGTCCGGGGCCAACCCTGCCCTACAGATGTGGAGGACTGAGAATTGGCTGGGTGTGCCCCTCTCCCCCAGACCCTGCTGGAGGCTCAGCCACCCAGGAGAGCCTGGGGTTCCCGCCAGAACTACCTTTCTTCCCCTAAATCCCCACGGAGTGAGGGTCAGGACTCAGTGGCCTGCCTTGGTTTACAGGTGGGGAAACTGGGGCTTTGAGACGGGATGGCATGGGTTTGGCTGCTGTCGGTGCCTCAGCCTCTGCCCTCTGAGAAAGCATCAGGCACCATCTTCTGAGAACCTCGGGGCCTGTAAGACATCCCGTGAGCTTTCTCTACCCCATGCCTACTTTCTCAGCCTGGCATCAAGCTGACCAGGCCCACACTGACCCCACAGGCATGAGGCTGGGGGCAGAACCCTCCTGGCCCAGCTTCTCCGGGGCCTGTGCCACCAGAGCGCTCACCGTGAACTAGGTCTGAAGTACCCATGGCCACGTCCAGTCCAGGGACAGCTCTGGCACCCCACAGGATGAATGGAGGGAGAAGCCACAGGAAACATTCCAGGAAGCCCTGCCCTGGCCCTCCTTCTCTGGAAAAGGATTCCCAGAATGGAGTCGGGGTAGGCAGATGGGGACCCCCCAGGTGTCTTGTGTACACTGGAGCCCTGGAGAGGGGCTCACCACTCCACCTTTTTCCCATGTTCAACCCCCAGAAAGTCCCCCTGCCCACCATGCCCACTGGGGGGCCAGGGTGCTGACACAGGAAGCTGGCAGGGCTCCCGGGTGGGCCTCTCCACAACAAAGAAGGACACGGAGGCAGGGCAGAAATGACTGTGTATTCCCTGGTTACAAAGCGGGGCTGTGGCGGTCATCAGCGTGTCCGGCGGGTCAGCAGACCAGCAGGGCCTCGTCGTCACTGGCCTCCAACGTTGGGGAGCGGGGTGGCGGGGGGCTCCTGCAGACACCCAGTGGCTCTGATGGGTGGGGGCCGAGGGTGCTACCGGCAGTGAGGGCCAGGGGGTGAGGGTCCTGGCCGGAGCAGGACTCCTGAGGCACGTCCACAGGGGCTGGGCTGGCCACCAGAGGGTCCCTGCCAGCCTTTCTGTCCTTGTCAGCCGGCCTAGACTCCAAGGGGTCCCGCAAGCCGGAGGGGGGCGGCACAGAAGGTCCCACCTCCGAGGCGTGGCTGGGGGCGCCAGGGGGCCCCTCCCCTGCAGTCCCCGAGCTGCTTGTGTCCGTTAGGGGTGCCGGGGGTTCCCGGGCAGCCCCCGGTGCCGGCTGAAGGAGCCCGTCACCCAGCACCGTCTGGGAGGTGCGCGCGGCCGTCAGCAGCGGGATCTGCCCGCGAGGCGCCCGGGGCCGGTGAAACAGCCGATTCCAGAGGCGGCCGAGGCGGCGGCGGGAGGGCCCGCGGCGGGAGGCGTGTCTGCGCATCTGTCGCCGCATGGCCGTGCGCAGGTTCTGTAGCACCGAGGCCTGGAGGGTGGGGCGGCGGCTGAGGGGGCAGAGGTCAGCACGACCCCACCCCCGCCGAGGGGCCCCCTTGTCCCCTCCCCTGGCCTGTCACCCTGCCGAGGCCTCATCTCCCACCTCCCTCAACCCCAGGACCAGCCCGGCTGCACGCGGTCGCACCCGGCGCCTGGGCCTCGCTCTACCCCGCGTTCTCGGAGGTCTGGCTGGGCGGGGCGCGGGGGCGGCGCGGGGGGCGGGTCTCAAGCTCTCCGGCTCACCTGGGATGCACTGTAGACGGGAAAGTCCTCGACGGGTGGAATGAGGCCCTGTGCGATGAGCTGCCCGTAGGACGGGGGTGCCTCCCGCCGCACAAACTCAGCCTCCAGGCGGGTCATCTGGGTCTCAAAGGCCCTGAGGGCAACGGCAGAAGGGCAGCATGGCAGGCCGGCCGGGCGGGGGTGCGGGTCGCACTTCCCGCTTCCCGCGCGGCCCGCCCGCGCCGGGATGTGGGCCCTCCTCCCTCCATCCGGGCATCCCGAGGGACTCGGACAGGCGAAGCCCCGGGTGCGTGGCCCAGAGCGGCAGGAAGCGTGAGCCCAGGCCCCCTCTCCAGGAGCAGGGAGGAGGCGAGGCTCGGGCCCCGGCGCCCACCTGTACTCCTGCGTGCGCAGGGAGTAGAGCTTGAAGGCACAGCCCAGGGCGATGACGAGCAGCAGCCCGCAGACCAGGCTGCCAATGAGCGCGGCGGTGATGACCTTGCGGGGCACGGCCGCCAGGCAGCCGTGCTCGTCGCTGCCATCCTGGCAGTCCTCCTGCCCGTCACAGCGCCACGTCTCGAAGATGCACAGGTTGGTGCCACAGTGGAAGGTGCCTGGCTGGCAGGAGAAGCAGTTCTTCTCGTCCGCACCGTCGGGGCAGCTCTTCTGGTTGTTGCAGCGGTCGGCGGGCGTGTAGCACAGGCCGCTGCCCCCCTCGCAGGGGTACTGGTCCGGGGGGCAGGCGGGGCAGCCCTGCTCGTCCCGGCCGCTGGCGCAGTGCCACCACCCGTCGCAGCGCTGCGGCTCCGAGAAGCAGCCTTGCTCGCCCGGGTCCTCCCCGTCGCCCTCGTGGCTGCTCCCGCACGGCTGCTCCCACGGGAGGCAGTAGCCCTTCACCTGGTAGGTAGCATTGAAGCCGTGGCCGGCGCTGCGGGCGCGGGCGTGGTAGGCCACGGTGAGGCGGCCCTGGGCGGCCTCCAGGCTCACGGGCCGGTGGTTGCTGCGGTAGGAGAGTGTCTGCAGCAGGCGGTCCCCGCGCTCACCCAGGCCCTCGTACACCTGCACGTAGTCGTCGTAGCCCAGCCGCAGCTCCAGCTGCAGCAGCACGCGCCGCGGGTCCTGCGTGTCCACCAGCCACGTGCAGTGAAGGTCCGAGGGCCCGCGGGCCGCGCCGAACAAGTCGGGGGAAGCGAAGGAGCCGTAGAAGCTGCCCAGCCGCCGGCCGCAGGCCAGGTCGGGGCAGCCGGCCTCATCGGAGCCGTCGCCGCAGTCCTGAGTGCCGTCGCAGCGCCGCTCAGCGGGCAGACAGCGCGTGGAGCGCGCCCCGCTGCAGGGGAAGGTGCCCCCGGGGCACAGGCTGCCTGGCGGCTCAGAGGCAGGCGCTGAGCAGTTGCCCTCATCCGAGCCATCGCCACACTCGTCCACGGTGTTGCACTGCCAAGGGCCCGGCAGGCACTTGCCGTTGTCACAGCGGAACTCGTCAGCCTGGCAGGATGCCTGGCCCAGCTTCCCTGCAGGGTGAGGTCCATGGTGAAGACGGTCAGGGGTGCGCAGAACCACCCTCCTCGTGAGGCCTGGGGCCAACAGCCCGCTGGAGGTCTCCCCCATCCCAGCAAGGCCTCTGCAGGGTCCAGGGAGAGGCAGGATCCAAGGAGAAGAGCCCTGGATTCCCTCTTTCCCTGGCCACCTGAGGGGCAGAGACGCCTGGAATGCCAGGGAGTCTCAGGTCCTGACCTGAGCCAGGGTCTATAAAGTGGGGTCAGTGATCTCGAGGGGTTCCAAGGCACCCCAAGGCAGCAAGATGACCAGTTCCTGTCCCAACACTAGGCTCCAACTGTTGGGCTACTAGGGAAGACCCTGAGGGTAGGTGGCAGATGGAGGGCGCCACCCCCACCACTGGGGAGCCCATCAGTCCCTGCCATTGGTGTTACCTCGGATGTAGGAGAGACGGAAGCCCTGGGCCTGGCCGGAGCTGGAGGTGTCAGAGTGGAAGAAGATCCAGACGTGGTCCCGGGCAGAGATGAAGGCAGGCGGGATGGCAGAGCCGCAGAGCCGGAAGGCCTCCTGTCGTGGCGGGGCCGCAGGGCCCAGCATGAGCCAGTCCAGGGAGCACTGGTGGGACTCCTCCACGTCAAAGTTGCGGAAGCTGCAGTGGGTAGGGAGGACGACAGACGTGAGTGGGCAGCCAGAGAGCAGCAGGTGATGCCTAAGCTCACAAGGACGGCAGCCCCAGCACCCCTTCTTTTCTCCACTCCCAGCCACTCAGCAGGCCCCCAGGGGTCCGAGAGTGGCACCATGAAGAATCAGGACAATGTGGACAACTAGGAACATGTCAGCCCCCATGCAGCTCTGTGAAGGCCTCCTCTTCTGCCTCTCCACCCTCCATCAGAACAGACATGGTGCCCCAACCCAAGGCCACATGGAGGTGGAGGCAGGAGTCCCATGGTAGGCAATTCCCTCCACTTATACTCTCCCCTGAAGGACAAGGTCCAAGGGTCCAGATCCCCCTACGCTGGCTTTGCTTCAACAGACCCGGCATGAATCCCAGGCCAGGGCACTGAGGGGGCCTGTGTGCACAGGGCAGGCCTGGGTTGAGGGACAGCTCATCCCCTGGGGAGAAGCACTGGCCCAGGCTGTAGATGAGCAGGGCCAAGGAGTACTCTAGAAGTGGCCAAGAAGGCTGGCGTCTTTGAAGAGATTCCCAGTGGCCACAGGGAAACAGGCACAGACCCTGATGTGTTCCCATCAGACCCCTGGGCTTGGAGACCTGGAGTGACCGGGTCTTCCAGGCTTTGCATTTACGGGAGTGACACCCCAGCCAAACTCCAGCCTCGGTTCCACCATCTGATCGCCTCACCCCGCTTCCCTCTGCACATCCCCACAGCTTGAGCACCTGGCTCCTCCCTGCTTCCCTCTCCTGCTGAGATGGCCCCAAGGGCCCGGGGGAAAACCCGCTCTGGGCTTAGTGCCAGCCTGGCCTCAAGCCACCCCTGCAGGACAGACAGGACACCTCTGCCACCTCACAGACAACTGGGCCATGCCCTCCAGTCCCAGGGCTCCCCTCCCTGGCATACCTGAGGAGACAGACAGCCTCACAAGCCCATGGGAGAGGCCCAGGTCTGGGTAGCCAGCCCCAGAGACCCACACCCACATGTTCACATGCATTCGACTCAACCTGTGCACACATAGACTCACACATGTATTTGCACACCTACACATCTCACACACATGCCCTCCACGCCTACACACACATGTGCTCACAAACGCACATACACGTGTCCTTCATACCTGCTCAGGTTCGGCTCATACACATACACAAGCACATGTGTGTTCACACACATGTACACACACATCTGGTCACTGTGCTTGTCACAGGCACTCACATGCACACCATCACACATGCAGCACATGCAGACCCACATCGAGCCGCTCTGACACCCCCACACGCACATACCTGATGGTGATCATGTCCCCGCGGTCGCCCTGTATGTACCAGCTGCAGTTGGTGCCCGGCGGGTAGTTGAGGGGCCAGGCTGGGCTGTAGATGACACCGCGGCGTGCAGTGTGCCGCTCCAGCTGCCCGCTGCAGGCGGCTGTCAGGAGAGGAGGCTGAGAGGCGCTGGCTTCACCTTTGGGTGGGAGGGGGCAGTGAGGGAGGGCGACCCTGAGCCCCCTACCCCATGACCTGAGCACAGATCTTCCCCAGGTAGGCTCAAGGCTAGCTGAGGTGGTCATGGCCAAGGGCATGGGCATGCCGTGAGACTTCAGGGAAGTGGTATGTATGGAGTGGGGAGAGGAGGACCCCCATGGACTTGGGACAGTCCACCTTGTGCCCCAGAGCCCAGCTCTTCTCGGGGCCGGGAGCCAGCCCACAAACTCTCCTTGGCACCTCAGAGGTAAGGCCTCTCGTCCTCGGGTCTCAGCTCAGTGGAGAATCCTGCAGCCCTAGGCCTGGTGGCCCAGCATAAGCAGACCCACCCACTATGGTTCCCTGCCTGCCACCCCACCACCCCAGGGCTGGCCTAATACAGGCCTAACCCAACACATGCTTTTTGAGGACCTACTATGTGACAAGCACAGTACCAGGCATGCTCATAAGACAGGTAAAAGTCTGGCTCTGTGGGGCTCACAGACTAGGGGAAGCTGCTGCTGCTGCTGCTGAATCGCTTCAGTCGTGTCCAACTCTGTGCGACCCCGCAGACAGCAGCCCATCAGGCTCCTCCGTCCCTGGGATTCTCCAGACAAGAACACTGGAGTGGGTTGCCATTTCCTTCTCCAATGCATGAGAGTGAAAGTGAAAGTCGCTCAGTCGTGCCTGACCGTTAGCGACCCCATGGACTGCAGCCCATCAGGCTCCTCTGTCCATGGGAGTTTCCAAGCAAGAGTACTGGAGTGGGGTGCCACTGCCTTCTCCGGACTAGGGGAAGAGCAGACAGACAATGCAGATTCCCTGGGCAAAGTGAAGTTTATAAAACGGGCCTGAAGGGAAGGGCCAATATCCTGAGGTGGCTGGAAACACAGGCTGGGTCTGATGGCATCTTGTGTGGCATTTAGATTTTATCCTGAGTGTGAGGGGGAGGCCACCAGGAGGGGATGTCATAACCAAATGAGGAAACCAAAGTTCAGGGAGGGTCAGTGAGTTGCCCATGGCCACAGCAGGTAAGTGGCAGAGTCAGGGCCCACCCGGGTCCTCTAGCGGGCTGGGACTCCCATTGATAAAGTGTCAACCGTCCACTGTGTCAGTGAGCACAAAGTGTCACTTTGGCCAGCCCCACAACCCTCACTGTACCCACTTCATTAGTTACACATGCCCTCTGCACCCAGCCAAGCTCACCTAGCTGAAAGGTGGCAAACCCTGCCCTGGTGTGCCCTGGCCTTTGCAGGACCAAGCAAGGTCCTGCACTTTGTTGCCCCTGCCCCTCATAGCCCCTTACCATCTGATCTTCACAACAGCCTGTGGCACAGGCAGGCCCATTATACAGATGGAAAAACTGAGGCCCCAGGGAGACAAATCATAGTGCTTTTCCTAAGCCCAGTGACACTACCTACCTCTTCACTCTCCCTAACCCCTGACTGTTGCCCTGCAAGCAGAGTCTCTCTGCTGGCTCGCAACAAGACTCTTTGGAACCCCAAAAGACTCAGCTGCAGAAAGATGAGGGAAAGCCCTCCAGCAGCCTCCCATGCTCCACCCGTGGAGGTCCGGGTGACCCAAGGCTGTGACCCACAGGGGGTTAACCCCCAGCAGTGGCTCACAGGAGCATCAAGGGCTGGAAGAGAAACATCCACACCAACCCTAAAGCAAGGCTGACCACACCAGGTTGCCATCAGAGCCTTGACAGCCCCAGGTTGGTGAGGTACCAGCCGGGGCTCCCCACTTGGCACTCACCAGGGCCTGGGAGGCCATCCTTCCTGAACCTCAGCATTCTCGCAACCCAGGAGGGTAAGGACTAAACAACCGGAGTGGTGATTAGGGGCCTGAGCAATGTGTTTCCTCGGATGGGTGAGGCTTTGTGGGCTTCCCAGAGATACTGACCTGGGGACACCCTGGCAGGTGTGAGGTCAGGGCTCCTCCTCATGGATGCTGGGTGGGGGGGGTGGTCCCTAGGCAGGGTTGGGAGCACATCCTCCCCCAACATTGAGTCTCTAAAGCAAACATTACACCCGCAGTCAGATGCTCCATCAGCCAGTGTGGGAGTCACCCCTGCCCCCTCAGCCCCCAGGACAGGCCTGAGGCAAAGCAATACCCACTGTGGCCTAGAGGCTTTCCCCACAGGATGGAGCCCTCATGGAGGCTGGGTTTCTCCCCCATACTGGCCAGAGAAAGCCAGGCCTGCAGGGACCCATGTCTGGCCCTGTTTCATGGCATGGGTAAGCCTGTCTCTCCAGACCACCAGCCTAGTCAGGAGCAGAAAACTAGACACTGCTTTTCAAGAATCCCCTGGCAACATGTTCCCCCAGACATGCCTCACCCCAAGTGCCCCTTGGATGTCCCAGACATTTCCCCTTTGGGGGCAGCAATGTCCCTGAGTCACTGTTAATTCTTCTTCAAGGTGGGATGGGCAGAGAGACCGTGGTTACTGCAGCCATCGGCCTGGCCCATGCAAAGTGACCGTGGAGGGGGAGGAAGGCCGGGGTCCCTACAGGACCCCAAACTGGACACTGCCTGGCCATGGGCCTGGAGGGCATCACCAGCTCAGACGACCAGCCCCAGACTCCTCTGTGACAGCAATCTCACTCCCACCCCACTGCCACCCGAGCACCCAGGTGCAGGCAGGAGAGAGAGCTTCGTGAGTCCAGTCCAGTCCTGGAGTCCACACTGCTGGTCGCACCCTAGGCCCCAGCTTGCCCATCAGTGAAATGGAGTCAGAGGGTGCTGCTCATCTCAGGGTGGCTGGAAGATGTGAGGGAGCAGCAGTCTGGAGGCAGACATGCATGTGGGGTGAGTAGGGGGGACGCCTGTGGGAGGTGAGGGTGGAGATGGCGTGTGTGATGAGGGGTGGGCAGGGAGGGGAGCTGGGAGATACTGACAAAGGATGGAGGCTCCTGGGGGTTTTTAGGGGCCATCAGAGAAGTCTGTCTGAGCTTAGCTGGAAGTGCCCTGTGCTCACTTGGACGGAAGTTTTGCTCAGGTCAAGGTTGCCTGCTCAAGGGAGCAGCAAGAGGTGACCGGGCACTTTCAGACCAGCATCCTTCTTTCCTGGTCCAAAGAAATGTCAGATACTCCCGAGAGGGCATGAGCAAGCCTGAAGACACAGAGCCTGCAAATCTGGTTTCCAGGGGACAACCTGCCTTGATGACTGGGAACCGAGAGCCCCAGCAGAGCGCCTGGGCGGAGCTGCCAGATGAGCGGAGAACACCCTGAAGACCCTGCTCAGGCTCAGCCCCTGGGTCACAGTGGCCAACGTCTGGGCTGCAGGGGGCGAGTTATCCAACCCAATTAGCGCCTGACAAGCTGAGGCAGGATGGGGACTGAGAGGCAAAAGCCTGTGAGGTCCCCGGGTGGCCCAGCTAGGCCCTGCGGAGGGACTGAGCCCAGTGAGGGTGGGGAAGCGGCAGGCGAGACAGTGAGGACCCAGGCTCCTCACAGCAGGAATCGCACGGAAAGCCTGGAAGTGCGGAGGCACGGAGCTTCGGGTGGGAGGAGACACTGGCAGCCAGAAGCTGGTCTCACTTCTCTCAGCAATGCTAGAGGGTGAGAGACAGGATCTAGGACAGCCTCAGCTCAGCCCAGCCCCTGTGGCCACACAGGTTCTGTGTGCAGCCTCAGGACACCAGGGGCGGGGTGGGGAAGGCGGGCACAGACAGCGGGAACCCCGCTGGCCGTCAAACAGGAGGCTGAACCTGGATGGATTCCTGTCCTGGCTCTACAGATGGACTTTGTCCCCCGAGCATCTCTCTTCAAACCCGGGACAGACACGTTTGGAGCCACATGCCTGCCTATACACCAGCAGGAGGACTGGCCTGGGACTCACAAGTGTAAGACCTGCCACCCCCTTGTCCCCTTCCCCCTGCGCCCACTCTCTACCATGGCCACGGACACCTGACTCAGGTGAGGCCAGTTTGTCTGGTCCTGGAAATTCGAGTGGGGAGACTGGGTGGTTGGCCGTGGGGGCTGTCACATCAGGCAGGACTGAGGCTGGCTCAGCGCTGAGCAAGGCTGGGCCCTGAGCCAGCGCGGTCGGCAGTGGAGGCCAGGCTGCAGGAGCAGGAAGGAGCTGGTTGACGGGAGAATGAGAAAGGAGGCTGAGAGGATGCATCTAAGAGACAAGCCTGGGAGAGCAGCTTCTGTGAATCCTGAGCCTCCCCATCGCAGGGACAGCGACCAGGAGACAGCCCCCCCCCCCCCCCCCCCCCCCCCCCCCCCCCCCCCCCCCCCCCCCCCCCCCCCCCCCCC
>SJYA01002795.1:10178773-10209315 GCA_006410615.1 Neotragus moschatus | reverse complement strand
GCCCGCCTGGCCCTGGCGCCCCCCGGCCGCCCCTCGCTGCGCCCAGCCCGCCCGGCCGGTGCCGCCGGTGGAGCGTCCGCGGGTCTGTGGGTCCCGCCGCCCGGCCCGTGGCCCGCCCGAGCCCGGAGGCCGCGCCGCGCCAGCCACGTGACACGCCCGCCGAGCCGCAGTGGCGCTGGCAGGGCGGGTGCGGGCGGCTGGGGTGGGCGGGGGGCGCGCGCCCCGCCTCGGGTGCTGGACAGCTCCCCGCAGGCGGCCCCTGGCCAGTGCGCGCCCTCCCGGCCCGAGCCTGGCGCTCCCAGCAGCCCTCTCCCGGTGCCAAGAATCGGTCCCTCCCAAAGCCGGCTGAGATGGGAGGGGAGGTGGGTGGTGATGGGTAGGGGGTGGCGGAGAAAGGGGCTACGAGGAGCTGCTAAGGGCACCTGAGGGCAGGACCGCGCCTAGTGGCGCAGGACTAAGGCCTGTCTTCTGTGTGAGGACCTGCCCCCCTCATTGCCCACGACCAAGCAGACCGGCCACATCCTTGAGATGAATCGCTCTGCGCAGATCGAGGCCTGTGAGGGGACACTGCTGACCAGGTGACCATTCTAAGAGGCCTCTGGAAACCCACCCCTCCCGCGGGCCCCAGAGCCCACGCAGTCATCCCGACAAGCACTGGGAAATGGAGAAAAGGCCTGTTTTCCAGCCTCTTTCATCCGGGAATGCTGTCAACCAAGGGACTGGGCCCAGGAGAAGCCGAAACCCTGGGAAACAGTTTGAGGAGACCACCTAAAGGGCCAACCCTCCTTTCTTGAGAACCTTGTGAAATAGGAGGTCCCCAGAGCGTCCCTCCCTGTCCTGGCTGCTGGGTATAACCTTCCCTGCCTGCCTCCCCAAGCCAAGGCTCAAGATTGGTCTCCCCTTGATGTTCCCTGTTTTGCAAAGTAGGGAGAAAACGGTGTTATGTTAGTGAACATTGTAGACAGAACATTGTAGACATTGTAACTCAACTAACTCATTTTCACAGTGCAGGCCAACTGGATTTTAATTTTTAAAAATCTGGGGAAAAAACAACTTTTAGGTTTTCTGTCTTCCCTTGTCCTCTCTTCTCATTCTTCTGGTGATTTTTCCAAAGTGGACTTCTTGGGAGACATATTAAAGGATTTAAAAATCAGATAACAGGGTAAATGACTCATTTATGGTAAAGAACACTAGCCTGCCGTAATTCGGTTTCAAAATTTCATCAGGCTGCTGACCACCCTGTAATGGGTGTTTATGCTTAGCAAAAATGTTCAGCAGAAGTAGGGATAGGCAGAGTCTGCTGTTTTGTTTCCATCTGAAGATGCTTTCTGCCTCAGTGTATGTTTTGCAAGCTATATGAGGAATCCAGGGTTGACACCAGTGCCCTGGGGAGTCCTATTGGAGCTTGTGGGGAATGGAAAAATATGAGCCCCTATGTACACTTCTCAAATACAAAATATGTTTAACCAAGTGGGAAAACATGGTTAGATAAAAAGCTCCAATTTGCCCAATCTGTTCAGACTCACTGTCAGCCCTCATAAACCCACAGGCCAGAGCACAGATAGCCTGGAACACTTCGGTCAAGTGGGAACAAGTCTTCCCACTGCCCAGTAGAGCAGGGTCAGAAAACAACAACCACCTAACTTTACGTAAACTTTTGATAATTTGTTCAGCACGAGTTTTTCTTGCATTTTATATACATTTTAAAAAATATAACTTATCTGGAACTTCCCTGTTGGTCCAGTGGTTAAGAATTTACCTACCAATGCAGGGGACACGGATTCAATCCCTGGTCTGGGAAGATTCCACATGCCACAGAGCAACTAAGCCCATGAGCCACAACTACCGAAGCCTGAGCACCTAGACTCCATGCTCTGCAACAAGAGTCTGTGTTAGTAGCTCAGTCGTGTCTCACCCTTTGCAACTCCACAAACTGTACCCTGCCAGACTCCTGTGTCCATGGGATTCTCCAGGCAAGAATACTGGAGTGGGTTGTCATTTCCTTCTCCAGGGGATCTTTCCAACTCAGGGATCAAACCTGAGTCTCCAGGGTCTCCTGCATTGGCAGGCAGATTCTTTACTGCTGAACCTGGGAGAAGAAACCACAGTGAGAAGCCTGTGCACAAAAGCTAGAGAGTAGCCCCCCATTCACTGCAACTAGAGAAAATCCACGTGCAGCAACGAAGACCCAGCACAGTCAAAAAATAAAATAAAAAAGAATAATTAATGAAATTTAGAAATATATGAAGGAAGGGAATAGCAACCCACTCCAGTATTCTTGCCTGGAGAATCCCATGGGCGGAGATGCCTGGCGGGCACTATAGTCCATGGGGTTGCAAAGAGTTAGACATGACTGAGCTACTAACACAGAAATATATGACTTATCTTGATTACTAGGGCTTCCCAGGTGGCATTAGTGGTAAAGAACCCACCTGCCAACGCAGGATACGTAAGAGACTAAGTTTTGATCCCTGGATGGAAAGGGAGGAGGAAATGGCAACCCACTTCAGCATTCTTGCCTGGAGAATCCCCGGGACAGAGAAGCCTGGTAAGCTACAATACATGGGGTTGCCAAGAGCTGGACACGACTGAAGCAACTTAGCACATACACACACATCTTGATTACTGAGTCTTCTGGCACAAACTTAGTCCCCACCTGTGCTGTTGCTGCTAAGTTGCTTCAGTCGTGTCCGACTCTGTGCGACCCCATAGATGGCAGCTCACCAGGCTCTTCTCTCCATGGGATTCTTCAGGCAAGAACACTGGAGTGGATTGCCATTTCCTTCTCCAATGCAAGAAAGTGAAAAGTGAAAGGGAAGCCACTCAGTCATGTCCAACTCTTCATGACCCCATGGACTGCAGCCTACCAGGCTCCTCCGTCCATGGGATTTTCCAGGCAAGAGTGCTGGAGTGGGGGGCCATTGCCTTCTCTGGATCCTGCCTTGGAGACCTTGACTATCTGACATCCCTTTCCAGTTTAGTCTCCTGGTGGTCTAGTGCCCTCTGGAGGCTGCTGCCCCAGGCAAGGCCTCCCTTGGGGTCTCCAGTGTAGCTCTGACCCAGTCTTCTCCTATAACCCTTCTAACTGCTTCTGGAGCAGTTCCTGGCAGCCTAATCTCTGCTGCAGGACTTGACAGTCTGGTTGCAGTCACCAGGTCCCGCACAACTTTTTAACAAACATCTCACCTTGGCTTCATTTTCTCCAGAAGGTCTGTGTCCCTCACAGCCAAATCTTCCAACTAGTGGAGAATTTGGTACTGGATACTAAAGGGGTGATTCAAGTAACAAAACCCGAGAACCTGCAGACCGGCTGGGGCAGATGAGGAAGCAGTGGGGTGGAGGGCCCCAGGCAGGGGATCAAGGTCTTCCTGGCAGGAAGCGGACCTTCCTAGTTAGGAGGAAGGGAAGCTGCTGCTCCTTCCACATGCCTCATGGGCTTCAGCATGTGGGACACTGAGGCCTTCAGCAGTCTGCTCCAGGAGTGAGGCAAGGAGGGCAAGCAGAGAGAAGGCAGGGGCTTGGAGGCATCCCACATAAAACCCCCTTCTGGAACAAGCCCTCACCAAAACTCAGGCACAACTCAAGCCCGCTCTTACCCAGTGGCTGCTGGACTCTAGGTAGAGGATGCCAAGTTGGCTGGTAATTGTCTTTCTCAATCTCACATAGCGAGCATCGTTTTGAGGAGCAAAGGCCAAATGTGGCTTTGGCAAGTCAAACTGAAACAAGGGCTCATGATCACTTGGCCCAGGTCTACTGCAAGTGCCTTCCGGGGTGGGGGGCAAGCTCCTCATTTTCCAAACACTTCCAAATCTGCCGTCTGCACCTTCGCTGTTGTGCCCATCTTGGTTCATGGTGGCATCATTTGCTGAATTAATAATTCCTACTCCAACCCCCCCAGAGCCATCCATCACTAAGTCCTGATAGCTCAACCCCACAATGTGGGTATCTCAAATCAAATCTACCCACCTCTCTTCATTACCACAGCCAGCTCCCTGGTCCCAGCCACCATCTCCTCTCTCTTGGGCCTCCTACATGGTCCCCTACCTCCCAGTTAAGAGCTCACATTTTTAACATGCAAAGTGAATCAGGCTTCCTACAGAAAATGCACCAGGGCAGACTTTGAAGTTTTTAACCTGAGCTTTGTGATCCTGTGGGATGAGCCCTGCCTACCACCCTCTCCAAGGCCCCCTCTCCACCCAACTCGTTCTGGCCCCAGAATGTTTCCACCTGAGCCAGAGCTAAGGTCTACGTTTCCTTCTTGGCCAGAAGAGCAGTCAAGATGCAGAGGAGGAGAGCATTTGGAGAGATGTTCTTAGCCCTGTGAGCAGCCCTCCAGTGTGTGGAGGTAACTGTTGCTACATGTCCAGGGCCACCTTGGAGAGACGCGCTCCAAGCCCCTGAGGATGGCCACTCACTGGAGCCAGTGGTGGGAGAGTTGATCTGTCTGCATTTAAGCCTCTCGTTGGGCAGAAGCAACCCTTTGAATGCTTTATAAGATCCCTCTGGGACCCAGCAGAGGAGCCTCACAAGACAGTCCTTTCTCTATTTTGCTATTTCTTCACTATTTTGCTTTCATATACATCAAAATCCATGTTTCCCAAATGATATTTTAAAATCTCAGCCTTTTAGGTAGAAACTAACAGGAAAACCTGCAACTATGGGACTTCTGAATGGCAGCTAATATGGTGCAGCTTTAATATGAGCTGGTAGAAGGACAAGAAAGAAGCAAGAAGAGAAAGAATAGCCTCAGAGAAAGAGAGTTAAGGTTTATTTGCCTTAGAAGTACTACAGATATCAAAACCACAATGAGACACCACTTTATATCCATTAAGATGGCTATTATAAAAAAAAAAAGAAAGAAAGAAAATATCAAGTGTTGGCAAGAATGCAGAGAAGTTAGAACACTTGTGCATTTCTGATGGGAACGTAAAATGGTACAGCTGCTGTGGGAAACAGTTTGGCAGTTTCTCAAAAGGTTAAATATAGAACTACCATATGATCCAGCTATTCCACTTCTGAGTATGCACTCAAAAGAATTGAAAGCAAGAACTCCAGGAAATGTTTGTACACTCATGTTCGTGGAAGCATTATTCACAGTAACCAACAAGTAGAAGCAACACAGGGAAGTGAAAGTGTTAGTCCCTCAGTCTAATGGACCACAACTCTTGGAGACCCCCATGGGCTGTAGCCCACCAGGCTCCTCTGTCCATGGAATTCTCCAGGCAAGAATACTGGAGTGGGTAGTTTTTCTCTTCTCCAGGGTATCTTCCCGATCAAGGGATCAAACCCAGGTCCCCTGCATTGCAGGCTGGTTCTTTACCATCTGAGCCACCAGGGAAGCCCAGAACAACACAAGTGCCCATTAATAAATGAATGGATTAGTAAAGTGTAACATATAGTTATAGGCATAGACACAGTGCTATTCAGTGAAAAAGGAAGAATGTTCTGATACATGCTTCAACATGGATGAACCTTGAGAACATTCTGCTAAGTGAAACAAGCCAGTCACAAAAGGACAAACACTGTGTGATTCCACTTACATGAGGGATGTAGAGCCATCACATTCACAGAGACAGAAAGGAGAAAGGTCGTTGCTAGGGACTGGGGGAGGAGGAACCAATGGGGAGTCACTGATGAACAAGCAAAGAGTTTCCCTTTGGGAAAATGAAAGTTCTGGAGATGGAGACTGGTGGTGGTTACAACAACATGAGTATACTTAATGCCACTGAACTGTACACTTAAAAGTGCTTAAAACGGTAAATTTTGTGTAATAGGCGTTTGACCGCAAATAAAAAATACTGAAAATAGGGACTTGCCCAGTGTTCCAGCGGCTAAGACGCCATGCTCCCAATGCTTGGGACCTGGGTTCGATTCTTGGTCAGGGAACTAGATTTCACATGCCACAGCTAAGAGTTTGCATGCTACAACTTAAAAAAAAAAAAAAAAATCTGCATGCCACAATGAAGACTGAGGATCCTTCGTACCACAGCTAAGAACTGGCATAGCCAGATAAATAAATAGGTATTTTTAAAAGTACTAAAACTGGCAAAATTCTGAGTTGTGACAACATTTCCACCTGGACTCTGTGGGGTGAGGTGGTCAGCCTAAGTGGCTGCTCTGGATATAATGTGTTTCCCAGCATCCCTATCCCCCCAGAGCCTCACAAAGCTCAGAGCAGAGCCCTGCTCCACCCTGTGCAGCCCAGGGACCCTGCCTGCCGCATCTGCAGGCACACTGGCAATGGACTCAGTGCAGCAAAGTACGTCTACCTGTAGACACTCTCCAGGCTGCTGCTGGTTCTTCCAACTTTAATAGACCTGCAGCAGTAAAGTCATTTTACCTTCAGTATTGAGCAGTAATTTCCAAAGTATAGGCCTGGAACAGTGATAGTATGCTGTAAAAGCCCCATTCCAAAAAAAAAGGCCTTTTACTGCAATAAAAATGTTAGTGCCAGATCACCTCCTTGGTTTACATAACCCTCTCCACAGTAATTTTGAATAAGGAGTGCAGTTTCCATTTTCAATCAAAAAGCTCCCCCTCGGCCTTGCTGAACCACTCAGAAGCACCCTGAAACAGTAATCATTTTGTATATTGATCTGGGAGGGGGAATCAATCCAGTTCAGTCCGCCTCACTAAATTATTAATGGAGCAAAGTACATCAGAACCCCGAGGTGAGTAAACAGGTACTGTTTGTTCTTTAACTTCATTGCTGCTGCAGGAATGAAGGTGACAGTTTGAAGGCCTGAGTCCAGAGGCAGGTGTACAGCTCTGGGAAACCCAAGGGCAGAGGGAGAAACGAGAAAAGCCACGGGGACAAGCCGTCACAAGCCAAAGTGTCTCCTTCGTGGTTAAAGTCAAGACAGTGGAGACTCAGCTCCTTTCCAGCATGCGGGCGAGATAAAGGAGCCTGTTGAGGGGCCCCAGGTGGCTCCTAGGGAGGCCACTTTTCCCTGTTGAGTTCAAAGGACTCCTGGGGGAAATGGGGAGCCTACTGCAGTGCTGGTCACTCACCCAGGCTAGGAGGACCCCTTCTCTACCACGGTGGATTGTGAGCCTTTATTATGGACTTAGTAATTGTATTTAAGTCAGCTCATTCTAAAATAAGAAATATACTTACATGTTTCTGCCTCAGAAAGAAATCTTACATCATTACCCTGAACGTAAATCCAGATCTCTAGCCATAACTTAGGAACTATGATCTATGATCCAAACAAAACGTTGCACTTTTTTTTTTTTTTTTTTGGCCTACATCCCTATTTTCACCACCGAGAACAGTTAGGAAGTAATCTAGAGAATTGAAGATGCACTAGCTTCAGGACTTCCCTGGTGGTCCAGCGGTAAAGACTTCATCTCCCAGAGCAGGAGGTATGAGTTAGATCCCTGGTCAGGGACTTGAGATCCCACATACCTTGTGCAAAAAAAAAAAAAAAACATAAAACAGAAGCTATCTTGTAACAAATTCAATAAAGACTTTAAAAATGATTCACATTTTAAAAAAAACTTTAAAAAAAGACATACTGCCTTCAAAGCAAAAATTTTCTCTTCAATCAAATGAGAAACACTGGAGAAGAACTGAAAGAGAGGAGCATCCTCGCACTGTGGTTCAATAGTATTTATGGCCTTTGGACAGCAAGGAGATCAAACCAGTCAATCCTAAAGGAAATCAACCCTGAATGTTCCTTGGAAGGGCTGATGTGGAAGCTGAAGCTCCAATACTTTGGCCCCCTGATGTGAAGAGGTCACTCATTGGAAAAGACCCCGATGCTGGGAAAGATTGAGGGCTGGAGGAGAAGGGGGTCATAGAGGATGAGATGGCCGGATGGCATCACTGACTCAATGGACTTGAGTTTGAGCAAGCTCTAGGAGATAGTGAAGGACGGGGAAGCCTGGCATGCTGCAGTCCTTGGGGTTGCAAAGCATCAGACACGACCGAGCAACTGAACAACAAGCATTTATGGATGCAACAGCGCTGATTGGGATCGTCCCAGTCACACTAGAAGTCATCCCATGCATCCCACATCCCACAAGCAGGAAGACGGACGTGATTACCCACAGAAGTTTTGGAGTCGATCTGCAGAGAATTCAACCTGTCTCCCCATGGACTCCCCATGTGAGCAGGTGTAACTGCTATGAATCTTGGTTTCCTTCTCTATAAACACAACCACAACAGCACCTACATTTCTAGGTCATGATAAGAGCTCAAAGCATTAATACCTGCAAGGCACTCACAATAGTGCCCAGCACAGAGTAAGCACTCAGTAAATATTAATACTAGCCATTATCCAGCTGCAACTCCCTTCAGAAAAGCTCCTGTTCAGTTTTCAGAACCCAGGCCAACGATCCTCTGTCCACCCTCCCAGAGGAAGATAAAACTCCCTCCCACCTCACCGCTTCTTCTATATCATAAACAGGGTTCTGGGACTGAGCACATCCTCCTCTTGTAATTTACAAGCTTATTTTCATGGCTATCTGTGTCCTTAAGCTGTCGGTTCCTTCCGAGAGATGCTAACTACCTTTTATATCCTAGTCATCCAGGACAATTCTGCCCACACCCACCTAGTAGGTGATTAACAGATGTTGACTGACTTGGGTTGAAGCAGGTGACAGCCTGGCTCAGGCTGCCTGCAGAAATACTGTCTTCCATCATGTCTCTAATCTTTCATTACATAAATCCCCCCCCCCGTCACCCCAGAGTGAAGGAGTCCACCTAGCACCCCTTAGAATCAACCATCACCTCCAGAGAATCCTGCCCCATTCTATTCTCCATCACTAACCCAGCCTGAGTCTGGTATACATATTTACTCTTCATTTTTATACTTTCACTACATAGTATATACCCATGACCAATGTATCATACTGGTTTTTTTCCGAGTTCTTTTTTCAACTGGAATATAATTGCTTTACAATATGTGTTAGCTTCTGCTGTACAACAACGTGCATCGGTCACGTGTATGCATATATCCCCTCCCTACTGAGCTTCCCTCGCACCCCCACATCCCAGAGGATCATCTGGGATGACTCTAGGTCACCACAGAGCACCGAGCTGAGCTCCCTACACTATACAGCAACTCCCCACTAGCTAGTTTACACAATAGTGTATATGTGATGCTTCTACTTAAGAGGTTATTCTCTGACAACTTGCTTTTCACCCAGTGTTATATCTCCAAGATCTATCCACACTGATATGCTCAGACCTAGTTTATTCACCTGGGAACCACGAAAATGCATGGGTCCCATGCCTGCACGCTACTCCCAGCCAGGGGTTGAACGTAGCTGGGGTGCTAATGCCAGTTCACTGCTGCAAGATGAGGTGGCATGGGGGTTCCCCTAACGGGCAACTGTGACTCAGCCTGGCCAGACTGAGCCTCTTGCCAGCCACCCACTCACGCCTCTTTCCCAGGGTAAGGTCTGCATCTGACCCGGAGGCTGCCACCCGCCCCCGCCATTTCTCCAGCTCCCTCCCCTTTTATTGTTCAGGCATTTCCCCCAGTTATTACCTTGCAGATCTAATATCATCTTCATGGCTGCTTCTCAAAGGACCCAAGCAAGCGTAATTCCTTTTAACTTATTATTATTCTATTTATACATATGTGTGCATTTCATGGGCTTGCCTGGTGGCACAGTGGTAAAGAATCCACCTGCAATGCAAGAGACCAGGTTTGATCCCTGGGTTGGGAAGATGCCCTGGAGGAGGGCATGGCAACCCACTCCAGTACTCTTGCCTGGAGAATCCCCATGGACAGAGGAGCCTGGGGGGCTACAGTCCATGGGGTCACAGAGAGTTGGCCATGACTGAAGCCACTTGGCACGCATGCGTGTGCATTTCATACTGAGGGACATTCAGGCTGTTAAACCAGTGTTTTGGTATTGCCAAGGATGCTGACACTTGTGATGGTTTCTAAATGGTGGGGGATANGCCTGGGGGGCTACAGTCCATGGGGTCACAGAGAGTTGGCCATGACTGAAGCCACTTGGCACGCATGCGTGTGCATTTCATACTGAGGGACATTCAGGCTGTTAAACCAGTGTTTTGGTATTGCCAAGGATGCTGACACTTGTGATGGTTTCTAAATGGTGGGGGATAAACAATGAGAGTTTCTTCCTTAGCTTGGCATCAGGGTATCTGTGTCCACAGTGGTCTCCAGTGGTCCCCAGACTCCTGACAGTCATGCTCCTCTGAGTGTCCCCATCCTGGCTCCCTTTGAAGGTGGACTGGACCTAGTGATTCTCTTCCATGAATAACAAAAGCGATAGATGCCACTTCCAAGATTACGGCCTTCATGCATCTTGGACTGCTCTCTCTTACCCTCCTCCTCTGAGGGAAGCTGTGAGCAGAACTGCTGACACCTTGATCTTGGACTTCCAGCCTCTAATACTGTGAGAGAACAAATATCTGCTGTTGAGTTTCCCCAGTCTGTGGTATTTTGTTACGGCAGCTCTAGGTGACAAATACAAGGACCAACAGAGAGGTCCCTAAACATGCAGGTGAGTGAATACCACACTCTCAGGTGAAGATATGCACCTCAGAGAAAATGAGATGTGGAATCAGGATGGAGGAATCTTCAGTGGCCTGCCAGAGGGATGCACCAAGCTGGCCTTCAAGCTGAGACACGAATGCAAGGAGGCAGTTGAGGCAGAGGTTTGGAGACAGATTGTGGCAGGCAGAGGGAATAGCTTGTGCAAAGTTTTCAAGCTCTGGAAGTTTGCTGCCAAGTGGGCAGCTGCCAGGGTTAGATGGTTCTCCCTTCCTGGTCCCAGCCACAGTCTCCTTTTGAGGACGCTCTGCTCCTGGTCATTGCTAGAAGCGCAGAGGTCTATCGGTGACACTCTCTGCCCCACTCTTGCAAGCACTGACATGCACACAACCAAGATCAGCCAATCACCACGCTCTCAGGCCCTGGTTACAGATCAGGGAGGGTGGGGGGAAGCAGCGGAAGAGGGGTTGGTGTTACCAAACCAAACTGGGTCCACTCACCTGTGCCCAGTAAAGGCAATCTAGTGACACCAACCAGGCTGAGGTGAAGAAAAGCGCAGCGTTTTTGCAAGGCATTCAACATGGGGCCAAACAAAGAGAATGGGCAGCTCATGCTCAAAAGACCCTGAACTCCCCGAAGTCTCCTGGAGAAGGGTTTCAAAGACAACACTAGGGCTGAGGATCGCAGGGTAACTGATTAGCTGGTGGCCATTCTTCTGATTGCTGCTGAGATAATCAGGTTCATCAGCTTTCCGGTTCCAACCAGTCTGGAGTCTACTCGCTTGTGGTCAGCATGCAGTCAACTTCTACCTGGTAGGGCGTTTTAGTATCTGTAAAACAACCGAGTTTATGGCTCAGGATATTACCTACAGCCCCTGAGGACGGAACTAAAGGTGCTTGACTTTGTTCTCTGGCTAAACTACTATTATTTTGTCTTGCTAACTGTTTTCCTTTGTTTCTGTATTTTTTTTTCATTTCCCTGATTCAATTTGCTCTTTGGAACTCAGAAGGGGTCTAGGAGGCTAAAGCTTTTCTACAAATGAGAGGCAGGAGACACAGAGGGTTCTGTCCCTGGAGGGGCCCTACAGGACCCTGCTTCATTGCCGTGGGGAAGAGGCGTCTGGTGGCTGGTTCCTGGGACTGCTCTGCCAGTGAGTGCCAAGCTGGTGTCCAGCTTTGCTGCTGTGGACCTCGCTCCATCCCCGAATGTCCTCCTCTCCCTCCTCAACAAACTTCCCTGGCAGCTAGAACAGTCAGGGGTGCGCACCGTGGGTAAGAGCAATCTGCAGGCCCTGAGACTGACATTCTACAGGGCCGTGCGGCAGGACCCATGGCGAAGTGTTCCCCCTCTGCTAGGGGAAGTTTGGAAAGTCTGTGGGGTGGGAGGGGTAAGCAGGGGTTGGGGGTGGAAGAGAAAAGAGGCAAAAATTATACATTTGCTTCTAAGGAAAAATTTGACAGAAACACCCCCAAAGAGACCATGGGTGCAGGCTTTGAGTCAACATAATAGCATTTTAATTCTTTAATGGAAATAGAGGTAGTTAATGAACCCATAGCTCACTGGCTGCCCACAAAATAGAAAAAGAATGTATGCATGTTATAAGGAAAACAAAGACCAACCATACAGGGTTATTTTGGTAAAAATCCTTCCAGTTTCTTTTAAAATAAATCTTCTTGTGGTAAAATATACATAACATGAAATTTACCATTTTAACCTTTTAAAAGTTTTTTTATTGAAGTGTAGTTGATTTATAATGCTGTTAATTACTGCTATACAGCAAAGTGATTCAGTCACACATACACATACATTCTTTTTGAAATATTCTTTTCCATTATGGTTTATCATAGGATATCAAGTATAGTTCTCTGCCCTACACAGTAGGACCTTGCTGTTTGTCAATGAGCCATTCTAACCATTTTTAGAAGCTTTTATTTTATTGATTTATTTGACTGTGCAGGTCTTAGTTGTGGCGCGTGGGATCCTTAGTTGCGACATGTGGAATCTAGTTCCCTGACCAGGGATTGAACCCCAGGCCCCTTGTACTGGAAGCACAGAGTCTTAGCCACTAGACCACCAGGAAGGTCCCCCATTTTAACTATTTTTAAGTGTACAATTCAGTGGCACTAAACTATCACCATCATCTCACTCCAGAATTGTTTCCCAAACTGCATCCATGTACCCAGTAAACAGTAACTCCCCATCCTCCCACCCCCACTGCCCGGCAAACCCCCTTCTACTTTCTCATCTATGAACGTGACTATCGCAGGTACCCCGTCTGATTGCAATCATACAGTATTTATTCTTTGGTGACTCCCAGACTACTTTTTTTAAAACACACACGCAAATGTTTTACAGAAATGAAATCACAATGAGCACAGATTTGTCGCTTTTCTCACTTGGCAGTACACAGACCTCCTGTCCCCACATTTGCATATGAATATCTGCACCCTCATTCTTAGCACCTGCCCCACGCTCCGGGGAGAGCTATACAGCATGCGTCTCACCCGTCCCCGCTGTGGACTTGAGGTTGTTTCTGGTCTCTCTCCTAAGCAATCTTCAGTCAACGGCCTCAGCTTCCATCCTCACAAAGGGCTTCAGTTAGAGCTTCAAGACTGTGCTTGGAGGTACAGTTTCTGAGCCAAAGGGAGCAGTGTAAACCCCGGTAAACGCTGCCAGATTGCACCTGGAAGGTGGGATATAAAAAGTGCTCATTTTCTCAGCAACGCAGAATTGTCATTAGCCTTTATATAATAGTTTCTTGTGTGGCTGGAGGGGAAAAAAAACCTCACTGCTTCAATTTGCATTTGCTCAATTGAACATCTTTTCATATGCTTTTTTCCCGTCTTTTATTTGCTTTACTTCCTTGCCTATTTCTCCTTTTTGCAACTTTTTTGCAATTTTTTTTTTCCCAAGGGAAAAAGTATTTAGAGAGAGTGAAAGGTATGTGCATTACCTTTAGGAACAAGAGCAAATAAAATCGTGTCTCCGTAAGCCTCTCAGAAGGGCACATTTGTCAACAGAATGAACACGCTTTGAAATTCCTCCTTCAGCAGGTTTCTAGGATATTTTATTCCTTCAATATGTGAATCATTAGTTTCACAGCAGTTGAAGTAATCAGTGCCAAGAAGTTTAGAGGTCTCCTTCCAGCTCCTAAATCTCAGATAACAAAGAAAATGAGCAGATTACATAGCACTGGAAATACAAGTTTACACTCTCTCAAGTAGCTGAAGCCAGGTTCAATGACATCATCCCTGGTCTCCAGGGACTGGAAGTCACCGGGGTGCACGGGGCTGAGTTTTGTCCACTCAACTCCCCATATTGTCAACAATGGAAGTCGTGCAGAAAATAAGGGAGTGATGTTTTCATGTAGAGAATGAGCATCAGAAATGTCCATCCCAAAAGTTCATTCAACTGTTTATGTAAATAACATTCTATACCACCTAAAACACCAAGAGATAATGTTCTTTTCATTTTTTCCTTTTTTTAAAAATTTCTATAAATAAAGAGGAGAAAATAATCTCAGTTTCCTTAATCTGGTTCGCAAGATCCAAAGTAATCGGTTTTGATCTAAAGTTCGGTCACGATTGGGAACTCATGTACACCTGAGACGGAAAAAAATAAAAAATAAAAAAAAATTTTTTTTTAATTTATTAAAAAATAAAATAAAATGAAATAAATAAAGTTCGGTCACACGTCGCCACGGAGTGATCAAATTTGGGAGGAGGCAAGGGAGGCCAAGGGCACACCTAGAACCACATGAACTTGGGGTGCTCAGTTACGGCTAGCTGTAACAGTAATGACAAGGACAACCACAATCATAATAAGATCTGCTCTCGGGAGGGTTATGACAACTTCAAGGCCAACCAGGGAGGCAGAAATCCCAAATCATCATCCCCATTATCATCATCACTATTGGACAGGTGTGTGTGTTAAGTCGTTCAATCGTGTCTGACCATGACCCTAAGGGCTGTAGCCCACCAGGCTACTCTCTTGGATTTATCTTAGCCCAAAATTCAGATGACTGAAATTCTTGGTGGCCCTCCTTCCAACATCTTTGTCCTCGCAGTCCTTTGAATACCCTCTCCATGCAAGATCCCTGCATGAAAGTCAGAGAGGATTTCCCTCACTTTACAAAAGATGAAAATGAGAATCAGCATGGTGTGGCTCAGCCATAGTGATCCCCAACTTAGACTGGGGAGGAGGAGGCCAGCTGAGGGAAAGTGACCAGTGATACTTATGGCTACAAGTAACAGAAGCCCAACTCAAGTCTTCCTAAGGGACTGTGGCCTGAGGTATGTCCAAGAGCTCAAATGTATTTGCTCTTCTTCCTAAAGGTCGTACACATACCTCTCTGTCTCTAAACACTTTTATCCCTTGAAAAGCAATGCAAAAGGTAGACACAGGCAGATTGTGTCGTTTGGGTCTCTCATCCTAGCCCTTTTCCCTGCACCTGATCTGTTCTCTTTTCCAGCATCTTCTGTTTCTTGCAACTACATAGAAGAAAGCATGGCACCCCACCACCACCGCCATCACCCACAGCACCGGGGTCTGCATGTTGCAGGCCAGCCAATCAAGTTCCAAACTCTATGGAAGGTCTCTGATTAGCTGAGCCTGGCCAGGAGCTCTCTTGTATAGGCCATCCTGGGACAAGTGTCCAGCTGTGGTCAAGGGATAGTGTTGTCTGATCTTAAAGCCCTGGGAATTGGCATCAAACCATGCCAACTGGCACAGCCAAAAAAAATTTTTTTAATTTAATACAGCAATATATTAAAAAGATACTAAATGGAGTTTATCCCAAGAATGCAAGGCTGGTTCAGCACTTGAAAATAAGTGTGGGTAATCTGTCAAAAATTCATAGATCTATATACCACAAAGAGTAAATTTTATGATACAGAATTTTTTTAGTAATCATCCAGAATGTGAGAAGAATCCAAAGTGAAATGCATACTCTGAAATTTGAAAATGAATTTGAAAATGAAAAGCAGATAAATAAATCTGCTTACAAATGGATGGTTTAGCCACAATGAAACTGGTGAGGAAGAAAAGAACTAAGGCCGGGTACTGACGAGACATGGTAAAGCTAAAGATAAAAAGAACTGTACAGAAACTGTACCCAGGTTGGGAGATTTGTTTCTCAAACAGTTGTGTGTATCTGCTCAGTCGCTGAGTCAAGTGTGACCCCCACGGGACGCCATGTAGTCCGCCAGGCTCCTCTGTCCATAGGGATTCTTCAGGCAAGAATAGGGGAGTGGGTTGCCATTTCCTTCCCCAGGGGATCTTCCTGACCCAAGGATCGAACCCTCGTCTCCTACATGGGCAGGCGGATTCTTTACCACTGTGACACCTGTGAAGCCCTCTCAAACAGATACAGGCTATGAATTCTGAACCCATTGTACACGTCTAGAACTGAACAAAGAAGTAACTGTATTGGAGAAAATGAGAGAAATAGATTTTTCGCTGAGTGAGAATGAAATCACCAGAAAAGCAAGGGGAAGATGCTAGAATGCACAGTGTGGTGGGTCAGAAACTGCACTGTGTTTTGGTTTGGTCCCTTCAGACGCTTCCCTTGTGGTCTACTGGTGAAGAATCCGCCTGCCTGCAGGGAACATGGGCTCAGCCTCGGCCTGGAGAGTCCCGCGTGGCGAGGAGCAACTAGGCCCGTGTGCCACGACTTCTGCGCCTGTGCTCCAGGGCCCACGAGCTGCGACCACTGACAGCTGCGCTTCCTAGAGCCTGTGCTCTGCGACAAAGGGAAGACGGCAAACTGGGCAGGCCACGCATCACGACTGAAGAGTAGCTCCTGCTTGCTGCAACTAGAGAGAGCCTGCTTCCGGCAAGGGCAGCCAAAAGTAAATGAAAAATAAAACAGAAGGTCTCTCGAGTCGTTCGGGAGGTGATTCTGATGTGTTGCCAGGACCACAAGGAGACACTGTGGGATTCACCCACTGAGCCCTCCCTCCTTTCCCCTGGGTGACAGCATCTCACCCAGGAAAGGCCTGAGGCCCAACTCTGGCTCGCAAAGATGAGCCTGAGATTTCGAAGCTGGGGAAACTCTCTACCCTGAGCTGGTGGGGCAGCGGAATGTCCGTGTGAGGCCACTGGCAGCAAGCTCCCCTCCCACCTGGAAGGGAGGCAACCCCAGTGGAAGCAGAGCCAAGCGATAGAGAATACACAGACCCTGAGGCACTATGGGAAGACTGGGCCACCCCGCCAGAAGCCAGTGCCACCCTGGGACTTCCCAGAGTCTGGACCCAGCCAAGTTCTCTTTTGCCTTCAGTGGGAGAAGTTCTAAGGAGCACACAGGGACCAGGTGCTGGGCTCCCAACCAAGAGGCCAACTCATTTCCCACCGGGGCTTCAGTCCTGTGAGTGGCCACACAGGCTGCCCTCAAGCCCTCTGTCTTGTCTGCCTTGACACCCTCTCCTTCATTTGGCCCTGCCTCCAAAGGCTCTGATGACAATACCAGGAAGCAAAGTCCTGCCAGCAGCAACACATCCTTGGCTTACACCCACTTTATCTGTCGGAACCCACTGGCCCCTTCGTCAAAGACCGCTCCCCACATTCGCATCTTCTGTTTCATCAAGTCATTTGTTTCATTTTTGGGTGGTGGATGGAGTTTGAGAGAATTTACTATTATTTTTTAAATTGTTACCAAAATCATAGACTATAAGATGCAATGATAAATGTGGCTGGTTATGAATATAAAATCCAGCATCCTCTCAAAGTTATTGGGAGAAATTGTATGTATTTATGTAGCTAATGCCTCCCAGGTGGCTCAGTGGTAAAGAATCCACCTGCCAATGCAGGAGACCCAGGTTCAATCCCTGGGCTGGGAAGATCCCCTGGAGGAGGAAATGGCAGCTCACTCCAGTGTTCTTGCCTGGCAAATCTCATGGAGAGAGGAGCCTGGCAGGCTACAGTCCATAGGGCGGAAAAGAATCAATCACAACATAGCGACTAAACACAACAAATGCAATTAATAGATCACCACGTGCTCACTACAAATGTGTTCAGTTTTTTTTGGCCTTGCCCCACAGCATGTGCAATCCTCATTTCCCTGACCAGGAATCCAACCCATGCCCCTCTGTATTGACAGCATGGAGTCTTAACCACTGGACTGCCTGGGAAGTCTCAAATTTGTTCACTTTAGAATGTAAAGAGTAACGCAGGTATCATAATTGCAAGTATCTTCATTTGTTTACCTCCAATCTCATTTTGAAGAGATATGATCTAGAATAAATTCTTATCTCTATGATATTTTACCACCAGGGATCCCCCCTGGTGGCTCACATGGTAAAGAATCTGCCTGCAATTCAGGAGACCTGAGTTCGATCCCTAGGTCAGAAAGATCCCCTGGAGAAGGAAATGGCTACCCACCCCAGTATTCTTGCCTGGAAAATCCCGTGGACAGAGGAGCCTGGAGGGCTACAGACCATATGGCCGCAAGGAGTCAGACACGACTGAGCAACTACACTTTCATGATATATTACAAATTTGGAAAACGTGGTCTAGAAGTACTTCTTTGATGAAATGTGTTCATATAATTATGTTCTGTACTCTAAGTTATGGTGATTCAAACAAAATTTTTTTACTCTCATGCACTAAAAAGAGCTTTGGGAGTCACTGAAAGAGGGAAATCAGGGGTGCCCATTCCACCAGGAAACTGATCAGACTGGCTTTCTCCAGGGCTTGATTCTCATAGGTATGGATTTACTGAGTCACTGGCTTGACAGCCATCCCAGGAATCCGCCCCACCCCCAGGTCACCTTTAGCTGTGTGCCCTTGGGGCTGACCTGCAGAAGCTCCATGAGGCATTCATCAGAAGACTTGCTCCCTGGAGCATCAACTGGCCTCCTGAACTCTCCTTAAAGCAAAGTTCCCAAGTTCCTCTATGCACTTCAGTCCCAGGTACACACAGGTATACCAGACACTGCATAGAGCAGCGTAAGCACAGCTAGTGGCTGACTTGGTACCCCATTATTGCTTAACATACCAACAATGGGACTTCCCTGGTGGTCCAGCGGTTGAGAATCTGCCTGCCAGTGCAGGAGCACATGGGTTCGATTCCTAGTCCAGGAAGATCCCACAGGCTGAGGAGCAACTGGGCCGGTGTGCCACACCTACTGAAGCCGAAGTGCTCTATGACCTAGTCGCCACAACTACTGAAGACGGAGAGCCCTAGAGCCCAAGCTCTGCAACAAAGAGAAGCCACCACAATGAGAAG
The DNA here is from genome assembly GCA_006410615.1 of Neotragus moschatus. Lineage (NCBI taxonomy): Eukaryota > Metazoa > Chordata > Mammalia > Artiodactyla > Bovidae > Neotragus > Neotragus moschatus. The sequence continues at coordinate 10,190,616 of SJYA01002795.1, read as the reverse complement.
CCCTCACAAGGCAGCTTGCAGCTCAAGAGTAGCCAGCCCCTGCTCGCTGAAACTAGAGAGAGCCTGTGTGCTGCAATGAAGACCTAACACAACCAAAATAGGTAAATAAATAAGTTTTAAAATAAAAAGTAAAATGCCAACAACAAGGTCCTACTATATATTAATAGCACAGGGAACTATTTTCAAATAAGTTATTATGGGAAAGAATACAAAAAAATAACGTATGTGTAAGTATAACAATCACTTTGCTATACGGCAGAAGCTAACACAACAGTGTAAATCATGTATACTTCAAGTAAAAATAAAATTGCTGATTGCAACAGCCTTCTAGGAAGCCACTCTGTTCAGAAGTAAGTGATAGAATATCTCAGGGATGCAGACCAGTGAGGAATCAAAACGTGAAGGCTGGAAACCAGTCCACACTAAGTCCTACACCTGCCCTTGGCTCTCCATTTTAATACCGCTCCAGCTTGAATTAGGGCACTCACCCCACAGATCTTCTAAGCTCACGTTACAGCTCCCAGAGCACAGAGTAAATCATTTCACGCCTAATAGACGCTCCATGCTCGCTGAGTTTCAGTTAAATTTAGATGAGTTTTTGTATTAAAGTATAATCTGATTATAAGAAATATAATGTAGTGTGAAATGTTTTCTGTTTCTCTGTTAGTTACCTATTAGCTTAAATAATAAAATCTTGTAAATATCATTTGTACAAATACATTCAACATTACAGTTTGATTTATAAACATAACTGCGTGATTGAACAGAGCTGGAGTGACGGAACTCCACGATTGATTTTTTTCTCCCTTAGAATCCAGCACAGCAGAGACACCCCACCCCAGACTCTTCCCTGATAGCCAGGTTTCTTCCCCAGGAGGATGTCAGAAGGTTCAGCCCCAAGGCTGAGGCTGCCCTCCAGATGATAACTAAATGCGAATCCCTTCCCAGGAAGCAGCTAATGGGGTGTGTTCATCCCTGTCGTCCTGGTCCAGATGAACCCCTATCTGGAGCCCCTTTTAAGCTGGAATTACACAGAAGGTAGAAATAGGGGGTGATGAGACAGCCCCTAAATGAAGGCCTGGCCCTACCACGAGGACACAGGAAATAGGCAAGAAAAATCGGTGGGTCAGACTGGGGTAAAGATCCAGATTGCTGCTAACAAGATTTTGATTATTTTAATATTTTAATTGAGGTTGATTTTCAAGCAATAAAATGCATACATATTAAGTAAACAATTATATGAGTTTTGATAAACATATCCCTACCAAGATGAAGAGTATTTCCATCATCCCAGAAAGGTTTATTTTTTGTGCCCCTTCTTAGTCAATCCCTCCACTATATAGGCAACAATTGATCTACTATCACTGTGATAAACTCGCATTTTTCTCAAGTTTTACATAAATGAACTCATGAACTCTGTGCTGTTTTACTATCTCCAATGTGAGATTTTGTTCACATTAGTGTAAGTATTGGAAGTCCATTCCTTTTTGTGACTCCATAGAAATTCTCTGCCTGGATATGCCACAGTTTATCTGTGTCCTGTGAAAAACACCTGGGCTAGTCCCAGTTTTTGCCATTGTACTTAGAGCATCTGTGAACATTTGTGTACAGGTGGTTGTTTTAATTTCTCATGCACAAATGCTAATTTTTCTTTGATAAATACTCGGATTGCTGATAACCTGTGATTTCAAATTCTGATTCAGTTCAATTCAGTTCAGTCGCTCAGTCGTATCCAACTCTTTGCAACCCCATGGACTGCAGCACGCCAGGCTTCCTTGTACATCACCAGCTCCCAGAGTTTACTCAAATTCACGTCCATTGAGTCGATGATGCCATCCAACCATCATCCTCTGTCGTCCCCTTCTCCTCCTGCCTTCAATTTTTCCCAGCATCAGGGTCTTTTCAAATGAGTCAGCTCTTTGCATCAGGTGGCCAAAATATTGGTGTTTCAGCTTTAGCATCAGTCCTTCCAATGAATGTTCAGGACTGATTTCCTTTAGGATGGACTAGTTGGATCTCCTTGCTGTCCAAGGGACTCTCAAGAGTCCCTTTCTTTATGGGGGACTCAAGAGTCAGCTTTCTTTATGGTCCAGCTCTCATGTCCATACATGACTACTGGAAAAACCAGTAGTCAAAGTCCAGCTTTGACTAGGACCTTTGTTGGCAAAGTAATGTCTCTGCTTTTTAATATGCTGTCTAGGTTGGTCATAACTTTCCTTCCAGGAGTAAGCGTCTTTAATTTCATGCCTACAGTCACCATCTGCAGTGATTCTGGAACCCAAAAAGATAAGGTCTGTTACTGTTTCCATTGTTTCCCCATCTATTTCCCATGAAGTGATGGGACCACATGCCATGATCTTAGTTTTCTGAATGTTGAGCTTGAAGCCAACTTTTTCACTCTCCCCTTTTACTTTCAAGAGGCTCTTTAGTTCCTCTTTGATTTCTGCCATAAGGGTGGTATCATCTGCATATCTGAGGTTATTGATATTTCCCCCAGCAATATTGATTCTAGCTTGTGCTTCATCCTGTCCAGCATTTCTCATGATGTCCTCTGCATATAAGTTAAATAAGCGTGGTGACAATACACAGCCTTGATGTACTCCTTTCTGGATTGGAACCAGTCTGTTGTTCCATGTCCAGTTCTAACTGTTGCTTCTTGACTTGCATACAGATTTCTCAGGAGGCAGGTCAGGTGGTCTGGTATTACCATCTCTTTAAGAGTTTTCCACAGTTTTTTGTGATTCACACAGTCAAAGGCTTTGGCATAGTCAATAAAGCAGAAGTAGATGTTTTTCTGGAAGTCTCTTGAAATTCTGATAAGATGAGGTAATTTCTACAACTCTGCTAACCTCACTGGGCCCTTCCTCTGCCAAAAATTATTTTGTTACTTATATGCATTGCAGATGTCTTTTTCTAGTTTGTTGTGATCTTTTTTCCCCTTAAGATTAAATTTGTCATTCAATATCCCGATTTTCAGAACCCAGGATTTGCAACCCCCCCCCCCAAATCTAACAAACTATTGAAGGGATTATCATCAAACTGTAAGAGACTCAGGCAAGAGGGCTTCTTTCAAAGGCCATATCCAAACATAAAGGGCAGTCCTATATAGCAGGAGTATAGAAATTTTAAAATAATAGGAATATTATCCCATTCACCATCAGTTCAGTTCAGTTCAATTGCTCAGTCGTATCCAACTCTTTGCAACCCCACAGACTGCAGCACACCAGGCCTCCCTGTCCATCGCCAACTCCCAGAGTTTACCCAAATTCATGTCCAACTAGAACTAAACCCAGCAAGAAACAATATAAGACCTAGATTAAGACCACTATAAACTGACCAAAGGACTTGAAAGAGGACATAAATAACCGAAAAGATAAAAGTGTAATAGTCCAAAGGCAAGTGGCATACTGAGAAAAAATATTGATCACACCTATAAAAGGCAAGGGGTTCTTATCTAATGTAAATTCCACCTGCAAATCAATAAGAAAAACAAACAACACAGCTGTAATACTGAGGCAAGGACATGAACAGGCAATTCACAGAACAGATGCCATGCCCAGCAGACATATAGAAGGATACCCAACTCCATGTGTCCAGTGCTGGCAGATGGGGAGGAGTGCATTTTCCAGAACAGCTCGAGGAGGGGGGGAAAAGTGTGACCCGTCCACACTACAGCCAGCAAGCCCTTCTCAACTTTGTCTTAGAAAGACTCATGTGCAATAAGAAACCTGTGTGTGAGGGGAGTGATATACCAGATTTGTCCTTGGTGGTGAGATTCAGAGAAAACCTCACACCACCGTGATGTCCACCAGCAAAGGCGGGGTCCTCGTTGGTGCAGTAGGACCAACAATTCACGCAACAGTCACGGTTGGGCTTGGGGAGTGGGAGGGAGACTCAAGAGAGAGGGGGTATGTGTATACATATAGTGATTCATGCTGTTGTACAGCAGAAACTACCACAACATTGTAGAAAAATCTTACACCACTTAAATAAATAAATAAAATTTAAAAAGAACCACAGCCAAGCCAGAAACGCAAGAGAGTGATAAATGAGAATATAAAGAATTTAGGGGCATGCTCCTTGAAAGACTTCCAAGATAAAGTTGTTGATTACATATGTTAAAAACACATCTATGTGAGGTTTATCACAGGAATGCAAAGTTGGTTTAACATCTGAAAATGAATTAATGTAATACAACAATAAAATAAAAAACAAAACGCACATAATTATCTCAATGGATACATACAAAGCATCTGACAAAATCTTTTCATGGATAAATACACTCAACAAACTAGGAATAGAGAACTTCCTCAACCTCATAACAGACATCTATGAAGAATCCACAGCTAACATCATACTTAATAGTGAAAGACTGGATGCTTTGCCCCTAAGATCAGGCAAAAAACGAGAATGTGTGCTCTCACAACTTCTATTCAATACTGTACTAGAGGGTCTAGCCAGCACAATTAGGCACAGAAATGAAATAAATGATATCCAGAATGGAAAAAAGAAGCAATTTTTTCTATTCACAGAATGTATGATTTGTGTATTAAAGCTCTAAAGAACTCACTAAAAAAGTATTAGAACTAATATAAGAGTTCAGCAGAGCCTCAGGATATAAGATTAAGATTAAAAAAACCAATTGTATGTCTATATATTTGCAATGAACAATATGAAAATGCAATTAAGAAAATAATTCCATTCATAATAACATCAAAAAGAAAATAGTTGGCAATAAATTTAATAAAAGTCCAAAATGTTTACTCCAAAAAGAAAAAAAAAATGTTGAAAAGAAATTAAAGACCTGAATAAAGGAAAACAAATGATATGTTTATGGATTAGAAGAGTTAATATTGCTAAGGCAGCAATTCTCTCCCCACAATTATCTACAAATTCAAAGTAATCCTTAACAAAATCCCAGCTGGCTTCCTTGCAGAAATTGAAAAATATTCTAAAATACATGTGGAAATTCAAGGGACCCAGAAAAGCCAAAACAATCTTGAAGAAGAATTAAGCTGGAGGATTCAAAATGCCCAGTTTCCAAATCTATTGCAAAACTGCAGTTAATGGAATTTTTCAAGCAAGAATAAGGATAGACATATTCAGCACTTAACAATTCAGTACTTAAATAAGGATAGACATATAGATCAATGGGTTTTATTTAGCTCTTACCTGAATGGTCTAGTAGTTTTCCCTACCTTCTTCAATTAAGTCTGAATTTTGCAATAAAGAATTCATGATCTGAGCCACGGTCAGCTCCTGGTCTTGTTTNTCAGCACTTAACAATTCAGTACTTAAATAAGGATAGACATATAGATCAATGGGTTTTATTTAGCTCTTACCTGAATGGTCTAGTAGTTTTCCCTACCTTCTTCAATTAAGTCTGAATTTTGCAATAAAGAATTCATGATCTGAGCCACGGTCAGCTCCTGGTCTTGTTTTTGCTTCTGAACTGTGGTGTTGGAGAAGACTCTTGAGAGTCCCTTGGACTGCAAGGAGATCCAACCAGTCCATCCTAAAGGAAATTGGTCCTGAGTATTCATTGGAAGGACTGATACTGAAGCTGAAACTCCAGTGCTTTGGCCACCTGATGCAAAGAACTGACTCATTTGAAAAGACCCTGATGCTGGGAAAGATTGAAGGCAGGAAAGATGAGACGACAGAGGACGAGATGGTTGGATGGCATCACCGACTCAATGGACATGAGTTTGAGTAAACTCCAGGAGATAGTGATGGACAGAGAAGCCTGGCATGCTGCAGTCCATGGGGTCGCCAGGAATCGGACACAACTGAGCAACTGAGCTGAAATGAACTGATAGATCAATGGAATAAGACTGAGAATTCAGAAGAAAAGCACTCATGTTTATGATCAACTGATTTTCACTAAATGATGCTGAGATACCAGGATATCCAATACAAAACAATGAAGTTAGAGTCTTACTTCACATGATATACAAAATTAACTCGAAATGAATCAGAAACCAAAGTAAAAGAAAATTTTTTAAACCCCTAAAAAAATGTAATTGTAAAACTTTGTGACCTCGGATTTAGCAATGGAATCTTAGACAAAGAAAAGCATAAACCAAAAAAAAAGAGAAAAAAATAGATAAATTAGACCTGATCAAAATTACAACTTCAAATGATGGTCAGAAAGATTCCACATGCCTCAGAGCAACTAAGCCTGAGTGACACAGCTGCTGAAGCCCACATGCCCTAGAACCTGTGTTCTTCAACAAGAGAAGCCCCCACAATGAGAAGCCCGCACCCTGCAACTCAAGAAAGCCCAGGCACAGCAATGAAGACCCAGTGTAGCTAGTGAATACATAATAAATTTTTTAAATGGCAGTATGAATAAAGTGGGGGCTTCCAAGGTGCTGCTGCTGCTGCTAAGTCACTTCAGTCGCGTCCAACTCTTTGCAACCCCATGGACTGCAGCCTACCAGGCTCCTCCGTCCATGGATTTTCCAGGCAAGAGTACTGGAGTGGGGTGCCATTGCCCTCTCCAAGGTGGTGCTAGTGGTAAAGAACTTACCTGGCAATGCAGGAGACGTAAGAGATGCAAGTTCGATCACTGGGTGCAGAAGATCCCCTGAAGGAAGTGGCAACCTGCTCCATTATTCTTGCTTGAAAAATTCCACGGACAGAGAAGCCTGGCAGGCTATAGTCCATAGGGTTTCAAATAGACACAACTGAGGCAACTTAGCATGCATGCACGCATGCGTGAAGAAAGTGAAAACTCACAGAAGGATGTGAAATATTTGTAAATTATGTATCTGATAAAGAACGTGTATGAAGAATAATTAAATGCAATAAAAAAGACACTTAATTAATTAATTAACACTAATTAATACTTTAATGGGCAAATGATCTGAATAGACATTTCTCCAAAGATATACAAAGGTCAACAAGCACATGAAAGACACTCAAGATCGTAAATCATTAAAAGAATGCAAATCAAAACCACAGTGAGATATCACATCAAACTTCCTAGGATGGCTATAAAAAGATAATAACAAGTGTTGTCAAGGTTGTGGAGAAATTAGAACCCTCATAATTAAAGGATATGTTTTGTGGGTTGGTTTTTTTTGGGGTGGAAGGGCAATTTTATGTGTCAACTTAACTGGGTCACCAGGGTGCCCAGACATTTGATCAAACATTATTCTGGGTGTGTCTATGAGGGTGTTTCTGGATGAAATTACACATTTGAATCGGTAGATTGAGTAAAGCATACTATGCAGTAATTACTGAGTAAATTGATTCCTAAGTTAATTACTGGGTAATTACCGAGTAGTTCCTGAGCGAGGCCTATGAACTCAGTAAAGCATATCACTCCCTAACCTGGATGGGCCTTATCCAATCAATTGAAAACCTAACGGTAAACCCTTATGAAGTACTTTCTCTGTGTGATCTAAGGGTGAAAATAACTCATTTAGTCTTTAGGACAACCAAATGAGGCAATTATTATTATTATTCTCATTTTACACATGCAAAAACTGAGCCTCGGAGAGGATAAGAAAAGTGCCTAACATTTATCACCGGCAACAAACACACAGCTGCTGCTGCTGCTGCTGCTAGGTCTCTTCAGTTGTGCCCGACTCTGTGCGACCCCATAGACGGCAGCCCACCAGGCTCCCCCGTCCCTGGGATTCTCCAGGCAAGAACACTGGTGTGGGTTGCCATTTCCTTCTTCAATGCATGAAAGGGAAAAGTGAAAGTGAAGTCGCTCAGTCATGTCCCACTCTTAGTGACCCCATGGACTGCAACCTACTGGCCTCCTCCGTCCATGGGATTTTCCAGGCAAGAGTACTGGAGTGGGTTGCCACTGCCTTCTCCAAACACACAGCTAGGACCTGGCAAAGCTGTCTGCTTCCAGAATCAATGTTCTTACCCATTAACACAGATGATGTGCTGTGCTTAGTGGCTTAGTTGTATCTGACTTTTTGTGACCTCATGGACTCGTAGCCTGCCAATCTTCTCTGTCCACAGGAATTCTCCAGGCAAGAATACTGGAGTGGGTTGCCATGCCCTCCTCAATACAGACTATACTGCTTCGCATATATCTTGGTCTATACATTTATTTTTTAACATTTATTTATTATTCCTTTATTTGACCATGCTAAATCTTTAGCTGTGGCATGTGGGATCTAGTTCCCTGATCTGGGATCAAACCCAGGGCCCCTGCATTTGGAGTGTGTAGTCTTAGCCACTTAGTGTGTAAACTTAGCCAATAAGTTTTAACAATAACTTAAAGTAATAATAATTGCAAGTTAAATAACATTTTGCATGAAACTATTTACAAAATAAAACAAAACTGAGTGAGAAGGATGGCACTGCTTTAGAGTTTGCAAATCTCTTTTATGTTGGGTTTAACAGAAGGCAGCTGAATTGTCATATCTACTCCCGTATTTAGTCTGCTGTGATATGTTATCTTGGTTGAAATAGAAGACAATATGTCCTCAGAGCGATATGTGGATAGAAAAGGGAGGAGTACTTTAATAGCCTTTTCCAGAAAATTGTGGATATTCTTCTTTTATCCTATACCTAGTACCCCCACCCAGGTTCTAAGGCGGATTCTTAACCACTGGACCACCAGGGAAGTCCCAGAATGTTTCTAAATACTGGAAAACTGTCGAGCTCACGGTGGTGGATACAACTTTTCTAAAACTTGTGTTTTGGTTTGGAAATCCACATTTTATCATTGGCAACAAATACTGTCAGTTGGTTTCCTTCAAGTGACAGGTTCACTTTATTCATTTTTTAAGAAGATGTCTATTAAATACCCAAGTGTGAATAAGCATAGTTTGCCTGTCGGTTTTCTTTTCAAGTGGAAATGGTGTTCTGTGAAAACAGTTGTCTTGTCACCTGATAAACAATCACACATGTACTTTTTCTCAAAACAACCACTGAACCATGATACTTGGCAGAAGGGCTCTTTGCCTACTTCCCATTTCCTCACAAAATATTAAAGTACTTGTGTTAAGATTTAATGAAATTAATAATGCTTACTGCTTCATAAGCACATTCTTAAGGGAAACTGGTTTTTTCTCTTTGAAAGAGTGGTGAAAGTGAAGCTGCCCAGTCGTGTCCGACTCTGTGCGACCTCATGGACTGTAGCCCACTAGGCTCCTCTGTCCAGTGATTTTCCAGGCAAGAGTACTGGAGTGGGTTGCCTTTTCCTTCTCTGAGGAATCTTCTGGACCCAGGGATCAAACTCAGGTCTCCTGTATTGCAGGCAGATTCTTTACCATCTGGAGAAGGAAATGGCAACCCATTCCAGTATTCTTGCCTGGAGAATTCTACATACAGAGGAGCCTTTGCTATAGTCCATGGGGTAGCAAAGAGTCAGACATGACTGACTGAGTAAAACAAACCAACATTGTTACCATCTGAGCCACCAGGGAATTCTGAAAGTGTAGGAGTGAAGAATAAATATAATGATAGCTAGGGCCCTGTGGTGCCACTGCCTTGAATTCACCCGCATCTGTGCTGACGTATTGCAGCCCAGCGATGACAATGTCAGCGCAGTGAAAAAGTGACATAACAGGAAAATCATGAAAGTAGATTTGACCACCTAAGAGAGTCTTAGAGGCCCCTAGGATTTCAGGAGCCACATTTTGAGAACTGCTGCCTTACAGTATTTGAGAAGGCCGAACTAGCTAGCCAAAAAAATGCATAATCCAATCAATAAAATATGTTCAGTTTTTAAAAAGTCATGTGTCCAGGGGCTTCCTTGGCAGTCCACTGGCGAAGAGTCCATGTGCCCAATGCAGAAGACCCAGGTTCAATCCCTGGTCAGGGAAACAGATCCTACATGTCACAACTAAGAATTTGCATGCTGCTAGTAAAGATGTCCCTTGCCATAATGAAGATCAAAGATTCCACGTGCCAAAACTAACACCCTGCACAGCCAAATACACACACACACACACACACACACACATATATATAAAGAGTCATGTGTCCACAAATGCCTACTACAGTCCAAGCACCATTAGACAGACAGACATATGAGGCTGCCCACCTGCCCGGGCTTAATGCTCTTTGAGGAAGTGGACAAGGGACAAAATGATTTCAGACTGTGAAAAGGCTATAAGGAAGTGAGCAGGATGAGGTACGGGATGCTGACCTAGAGGAACCTGTACAGAGCATGGTGAGAGGAGGTCTCCCAAAGAGGTGGACACTTACTGACCGCCAAGAGAGAAGAAAGATCCATTTCTGCAAATGGCCCGGGAAATAGCATTCCAAGTGCAGGGCACTGCAAGTAGAAAGGCCCCATGCAGAAAGAGCATGACATTTTTAAAAGAAAAGAAGAAGGGTTGGGCTCAACCCTGGGCCTAAATCTCTTTTCTGGCTTTTCTCACTGTCCAGGAGTGAGGACATCTTCAAAGTTACCTGCTGCAGGCAAGGCTGTGTGTGCTTAGTCACTCAGGCATGTCCGATTCTTTGTGACCCCTTGGGCTGTGTAGCCTGCCAGGCTCCTCCATCCGTGGAGTTCTCCAGTCAAGACTACTGAAGTGGGTATTGGCACAAAAACAAATATAGACCAATGGAACAAGATAGAAAGCCCAGAAATAAACTCATGCACTTATGGGTACCTTATTTTTGACAAAGGAGGCAAGAATATACAATGGGGCAAAGACAGCCTCTTCAATAAATGGTGCTGGAAAAACTGGACAGCTACACATAAAAGTATGAAATTAGAACACTTCCTTACACCATACACAGAAATAAATTCAAAATGAATTAAAGTCATAAATGTAAGAACAAAAACTATAAAACTCTTAGAGGAAAACATAGGCAGAACACTCGATGACACAAATCAAAGCAAGATCCTCTATGACCCACCTCCTAGAGTAACGGAAATAAAAACAAAAGTAAACAAGTGGGACCTGATTAAACATAAAAGCTTTTCACAGCAAAAGAAACTATAAGCAAGGTGAAAAGAAAATCCTCAGAATGGGAGAAAATAATAGCAAATGAAACAACTGACAAAGGATTAATTTCCAAAATATACAAGCAGCTCACACAACTCAATACCAGAAAAATAAACAAAAAGTAGGAAAAAATGGTACTGAATCAAAAAGTAGGAAAAGGACCTAAATAGACATTTCACCAAAGAAGACATACAGATGGCTGACAAGCACATGAAAAGATGCTCAACATCCCTCATTATTAGAGAAATGCAAGTAAAACCTACAATGAGATACCACCTCACACCCGTCAGAATGGCCATCATCAAAAATAAATGCTGGAGAAGGTGTGGAGAAAAGGAAACGCTCTTGCACTGCTGGTGGGAATGTAAATTGATACAGCCACTATGGAAGACAATATGGAGATTCCTTAAAAAGCTAGGAATAAAACCACCATACGACCCAGCAATCCCACTCCTAGGCATATACCCTGAGGAAACCAAAATTGAAAAAGACACATATATCCGATTTTTCATTGCAGCACCATTTACAATAGCTAAAACATGGACGCAACCTAGATGTCCATTGACAGATGAATGGATAAGAAAGCTGTGGTACATATACACAAAGGAATATTACTCAGCCATAAAAAGGAAGGCATTTGAGTCAGTTCTTATGAGGTGGATGAACCTAGAGCCTATTACACAGAATGAAGTAAGTCAAAAAGAGAAAGATAAATTATCGCATTAAAATCCTGAGAGAGATGGGAATACCAGACCACCTGACCTGCCTCTTGAGAAATCTGTATGCAGGTCAGGAAGCAACAGTTAGAACTGGACATGGAACAAGAGACTGGTTCCAAATAGGAAAAGGAGTACGTCAAGGCTGTATATTGTCACCCTGCTTATTTAACTTCCATGCAGAGTACATCAT
>SJYA01002795.1:10133889-10177362 GCA_006410615.1 Neotragus moschatus | reverse complement strand
AGATGACTGGATGGCATCATCGACTCGATGGACGTGAGTCTGAGTGAACTCCGGGAGTTGGTGATGGACAGGGAGGCCTGGCGTGCTGCGATTCATGTGGTCTCAAAGAGTCAGACACGACTGAGCGACTGAACTGAACTGAACTGAATGCATATATATGGAATCTAGAAAAACGGTACTGAAGAATTTATTTACAGGGAAACAGTGGAGAAACAGACATAGAGAATAGACATATGGACATGGGGAGGGGGCAGGAGAGGGTGAGATGTATGGAAAGAGTAACATGGAAACTTACGTTACCATACATAAAATAGACAATGGGAATTTGCTGTATGGCTCAGGAAACTCAAACAGGGGCTCTGTATCAACCTAGAGGGGTGGGGTGGGAAGGGAGCTGGGAGGGAGGTTCAAAAGGAACGGGATATATGTATACCTATGGCTGATTCATGTTGAGGTTTGACAGAAAACAAAATTCTGTAAAGCAATTATCCTTCAAAAAAAATTAAAAAAAAAAAAAAACCAGAAAGAATACTGGATTGGGTTGCCATTCCCTTTGCCAGGGGATCTTCCCAACCCAGAGATCAAACCCAGGACTCCTGCATTATGGGTGGATTCTTTACCGTCTGGGCCACCAGGTAAGCCAGCACAAAGGGATGACGGCCCACAGATGCTTTTCTCCAGCTGACTTTCCCTAAGACCCAGATTCACACTCCCCAATCAAGGACTCCCCTAATCTATCTAATAGGCAAATGCTCAAAACTGACTCCGAATACCTCAGGCTAGCAGTAAAGGTGTGCCAGGAAGAAAATGCAGCACCACAATGACTCAAGCCCTAAGACCAATACAGTCTTCTCCAGTTGGGTTAGGAGGATTCTCCTATCAGAAATGCAAAGCCTCGAAGTATTCCTACAAGTTTTCCTTTGCAACACCAAACAAAACCAAACAAGCTGCAAAGGGCAAGAACTGACCAGCAACAAAGAGGGAAACACACACACAGATACACACACACACATAACTCAGAACCATGGGAGAAGGCGAGAAAGGTGCAGCTTCTGGAGCAGGTGATCTGGGTACAGATGCTGATGCCATAAACTGCGATTTCTGCAACTCGTCGGGACTGTCCTGAAGCATCTAAAGGAATATTGTTGAGGCTGACGTGAGAATTCCTGGATAACTTGTTCTTCTCATTCCAAGGCCTCATTGCCCCCGCCAGAGACTCCGACGCAATTGCTCGGGGTCAGAACCCCCAATCATCTATCTACTTGTGCAGCTCAGGGCCTTAGGATTCAGTTTCACAGAGGGCACCTCGGATAAGCTGGCTCTAAACTTGGCATAGGGAGNGAACTGTGGTGTTAGAGAAGACTCTTGAGAGTCCCTGGGACTGCAAGGAGATCCAACCAGTCCATCCTAAAGGAGATCAGTCCTGGGTGTTCATTGGAGGGACTGATGTTGAAGCTTAAGCTCCAATACTTTGGCCACCTGATGCGAAGAGCTGACTCATTTGGAAAGATGCTGATGCTGGGAAAGATTGAGGGTAGGAGGAGAAGGGGACAACAGAGGATGAGAGGGTTGGATGGCATCACCGACTCAATGGATATGTTTTTGGGTGGACTCCAGGAGTTGGTGATGGACAGGGAGGCCTGGTGTGCCGTGGTTCATGAGGTCTCAGAGTCAGACATGACTGAGCAACTGAACTAGACTGGACACAGCATAAAGTGTGAAACTTAAACCAAGGGCGTTAATTCATAATTATGTATCAATATTGGTTCATTAATGGTGATAAGTATACCACACTTAATGCAAGGTATTAATAATACTGGCAACAGGAGGTTAGGGCTATAATTTAACTCTGAATGATTTGCTCAATTTTTATATAAACCTAAAACTGCTCTAAAAAATAAAATTGATTTTTAAAAAGAGTTCTATGCTCCTTAAAAACTGGCCACTGAACTAATTTGGGAATACCACTCAGATCCATTGTCTCATCATTTCTTTGATTATGAAACTGAATGTGGTCAGCAAAATAATGTTCTCCCCCAACCCTACCCCTGGAGAAGGCAATAGCACCCCACTCCAGTACTCTTGCCTGGAAAATCCCATGGACGGAGGAGCCTGGTGGGCAGCAGTCCGTGAGGTCGCTAAGAGTCAGACATGACTGAGCGACTTCACTCTGACTTTTCACTTTCATGCATTAGAGAAAGAAATGGCAACCCATTCCAGTATTCTTCCCTGGAGAATCCTAGGCATGGGGGACCCTGGCGGGCTGCCGTCTATGGGGTCACACAGAGTCGGACACGACTGAAGCGACTTAGCAGCAGCAGCAACACTAACCCCACCCCCAAAGAAGTACATATCTTAATCCCCCAAACCTGGGAATACAATAGATTTCATGACAGTAGGGAATTAAGGCTGCAGAGGGAATTAAGGGTGCTAAACAGATGATCTTAAAATAAGTAGATTATTCTGGGTTATCCATATGGGCCCAAAATAACCGCAAAGTTTTCTAAAAGTGGAAATTCTAGTCAGAGGAGTAAGCAACAACTGAAGAAAGGCACAGAGAGATACAATGTTGCTGGCTTTGAGGAGGGGAGAAGGGGCCCCAAACCAGGGAATGCGTCTGGCTTCCAGAGGCTGGAAAGGGCAAAGAAGTGAATTATTGTCTAGTGCCTCCAGCAGGGAATACTATCCTATTGACATGTTGATTTTATCCCAGTGAGAACTTATCATACTTCTATGTTACAGAACTCTCAGATATTAAATGTATGTTAAGTGGTAAAGTCCATGGTGATTTGCTATAGCATGCTGAGTCATGTTACATCTTCTGACTCTGCACTTGCAAGTAAATATCCTGTGGGAAAACAAAAGGAGAAAGTTTGGTGACATATACGCTGGCCCTTACAGTGCAGAGCTGTCAGATTTTATCAACAGCCATGCCCGCTACAGCAGGGGTCCCCAAACCCTGGGCCATGGTACTGGTCCATGGCCTGTTGGAACTGGTCTGCATAGCAGGAGATGCGTGGCAGGCGGGCCAGCAAAGCTTCTCTATTTACAGTTGCTCCCCGTCCCTTGAACTCCATCTTCTGTCAGATCAGTGGTGGCTTTAGATTCTCATAGGCACAAAAACCCTACAGTGAACTGCACAGGCGAGGGATATAGGTTGCACACTCCTTATGAGAATCCAATGTCTGATGATCTGGTCTGCATTATGGTGAGTTGTATAATTATTTCATTATAGATCACAATGTAATAACAATAGAAATAAAGCGTACAGTCAATGTAATATGCTTGGATCGTCCTGAAACCATCCCCCACTCCAGTCCATGGGAAAAGTGTCTTCCATGAAAGCAGTCCCTGGTGCCGAAAAGGTTAGGGACCTCTGGTCTGCAATATATAGCGTGATTAGTCCAGCTATGACAATGATAACAACGAAAAAGCTCCCCCTAGCTCTTAGACATTTGATTCAAAAGCTGGGGTTTCAGATCATCTTCATTTCTATAAAGATTTTACTGAAACTGTAGAAAATATAAAACAGAAACATGTTAAAAAAAAAAAAAAAAAGAAACATGTTGACATCTTACAAACTAGATGCTGGTCATCTATCTGCATATTCCTCAGACATGTACATATTCCCACAAATTCCAAAAATGTGAATTTTGGGAAATTCCATTTCATTTATTAACTTACCAAAATAAATGAAAATATCAGTCAAAAGGCCTGCACATCCTACAAAGGAGTCTTATTTGCTTACCTGTGGTGTTGGGCCTTTCCCAAGCAAAGTTTTTTTTAGTCATTTTTCAACTTTTCTCGAAATGTGCAGAAACACTTAATACTAACAAAAACGGTGGTTGTACAGAAATGGAAGAAGATATTATCCTTAAACATATGCCTACAAGATGGCTATTATCCTTGCTGGTCACAGAAAGGATGTTAAAATGTTAGCCTACCATAAAACCACATATTTTAAGTATGAGACAAGTTAATCCTAAAGGAAATCAATCCTGAATATTCATTGGAAGGACTGATGCTGAAGCTCAAATCCTTTGGCCACCTGAAGCAAAGAGCCAACTCCTTAGAAAAGACCCTGGTGCTGAGGAAGATGGAGGGCAGGAGGAAAAGGGGTTGGCAGAGGATGAGATGGTTGGATGGCATCACTGACTCAATGGACATGAGCCTGAGCAGGCTCCGGGAGATGGTGAAGGACAGGGAGGCCTGGCATGCTGCAGTCCATGGGGTTGCAACAAGTCAGACACGACTGAGCGACTGAACAGCAACAACATAGTAGCCGAAAGAATTTGGTGTGTGTCAGTCACTCAGTGTGTCCAACCCTTTGCAGCCCCGTGGACTGTAGCCTGCCAGGTTCCTCTGTCTGTGGAATTTTCCAGGCAAGAATACCGGAGTGGGTTGCCATTTCCTTCTCCAAAACAATATGGTACTAGCATAAAAATAGAGCCCAGAAATAAGCCCTCACTTATACAGTGAATAATTTGATGAGGAAACCAAGACTACTCAATGAGCAAAGATCAGTCTCTTCAAAAGTAATGCTGGAAACTCAGGTACACTTGTGGCTGATTTATGTCAATGTATGGCAAAATGAGTACAGTATTGTAAAGCAAAACAAACTAAAAAATAAAAATTAAAAAAAAAAAAGTAATGCTGGGAATCCCACTCCTAGGCATATACCCTGAGGAATCCAAAATTGAAAAAGACACATGTATCCCACTGTTCACTGCAGCACTATTTACAGTAGCTAGAACATGGAAGCAACCTAGGTATCCATCAACAGATGAATGCATAAAGAAGCTGTGATACATATACACGATGGCATATTACTAGCCATAGAAAGGAACACATTTGAGGCAGTTCTAATGAGGTGAATGAACCTAGAGCCTACTGTACAGAGTGATGTAAGTCAGAAAGAGGAAGATAAATATCATATACTAATGCATATATACAGAATCTAGAAAGATGGTATCGAAGAATTTATTTGCAGGGCAGCAATGGAGAAACAGACAGAACAGTCTTACGGTCTTGAGGAGAGGGGAGGATAGAGATGTATGGAGGGAGTAACAAGGAAACTTACATGATCATATGTAAAATAGAGAGTCAATGGGAATTTGCTGTATGTCTCAGGAAACTCAAACAGGGGCTCTGACCAACCTAGAGGGGTGGGGTGGGAAGGGAGATGGGAGGGAGGTTCAAGAGGGAGGGGATATATGTATACCTATGGCTGATTCATGCTGAGGTTTGACAGAAAACAAAATTCTGTAAAGCAACTATCCTTTAATTTAAAAATAAATTTTTTAAAAGAAAATGATTTTTTAATATAAATTTATTTGTTTTAATTGGAAGCTAATTACAATATTGTAGCAGTTTTGCCATACATTAACATGAATCAGCCTCGGGTGTACATGTGTTCCCCATCCTGAACCCCGTTCCCACCTCTCTCCCCATCCCATCCCTCAGGGTCATCCCAGTGCACCATCCCTGAGCACCCTGTCTCATGCATCGAACCTGGACTGGTGATTCGTTTCACATAAGATAATATACATGTTTCAATGTCATTCTCCCAAATCATCCCACCCTCGCCCTCTCCCACAAAAAAGCGATGCTGGGAAAACTAGATAACCACGTAGAGAAGAGAAGAATGAAATTGGACCCCTACCTATACAGCTCAAAAAAAATTAACGCATATGAATTAAAGATTTAAACGTAAGACCTGAAACCATAAAGAGAAAATACTTATATTCAAAACTTATAAAAAGACTCACAGAATTCAACAACAACAATAGCAATAAAAGAGAAACTGAATAAGCAATTTTCCAAAAAAGACTTACAAATGACCCACAGGTACATGTGTGCTCAGCATCACTAATTATTAAGGAAATGTAAATCAAAACCACAATGAGATATCACCTTACTGTTAAAATGGCTATATCAAAAAGTTAAGTGCTGGTGAGAACATGGAGACAAGGGAACTGTTGTGAACTGTAGGCTGCAATGTAAATTGGTATAGGCACTATGGGAAAAAGTATTGGAGGAGCCTCAAAAAAAAAAAATTGAGAATGGCACGAACACATGATCCAGGAATCCTTCTTCTGGGTGTATATCCAAAGGAAATAAAAGCAGGCTCTCAAAGAGATATCTGCACCCCCATGTTCATTGCAGCATCACTCATAATAACCAAAGTATGAAAACAAGCTAAATACTCAACAGTGAATGAATGGATAAAGCAGGCGTCGTATATGTGTGTGTGTGTGTGTGTGTGTGTGTATAAGATATCATTAGGCCATGAGAAATGAGGAAATTCCACCATTTGTGACAAGGATGAACGTTGAGGGCATTATGCAAAATGAAAAAAGACAGAAAAAGACAAGTATTGTGTGATCTCAATGATACGTGAAATCTTTAAAAAAAAGAAAGAAAGAAAGAAATTTATAAAGACAGAGAGTAGAGTAGTGGTTACCAGAGGCTGGGAGAGGGCAGGAGGGAAATGGAGAGTATTTGGGTCAAAGGATACAGACTTTCAATTATAAGATTAACAAGTTCTGGGGCTCTAATGTACAGCATGGTGATAACAGATAATAATCCTGTATAATATATTTGAAATTTGCTAACAGAGTAGATCTTAAATGTTCTTGTTACAAAAATAGAAATGCTAATTATATGACATGGTGGAGCTCAGGCTATGGTGGTAAGAGGGCTTCCCTGGTGGTTCCAACAGTAAAGGATCCCAGTGCAAAACAAGGAGACCGGGGTTTGATCCCTGGGTTGGGAAGATCTCCCAGAGAAGGAAATGGCTACCCACTCCGGTATTCTTGCCTGGAGATTTCCATGGACGGAGGAAGAACTTGGCAGACTACAGTCCATGGACTTGCAAAGAGTCAGACACAACTGAGCAACTAACAACTGGGCTTCCCCGCTGCCTCAGCAGTGACGAATCTGCCTGCAATGCATGGAGACCTGGGTTTGATACCTGGCTTGGGAAGACCCTCTGGAGGAAGGTATGGCAACACGCTCCAGTATTCTTGCCTGGAGAATCCCATGGACAGAGGAGCCTGGCGGGCTACAGCCCATAGGTTCGCAAAGAGTAGGACGATTGAAGCAACTTAGCACAGCACAAATGGTGGCAAGCATTTGCAATATATATGTGTATCAAATCATACCTTGTACCTCTTAATCTGACATGATGTTACATGTCAATTATATCTCAATAAAGCCGGAAAAGATAAATACATAAAGTATCTGTCTAACCAATCTTATTGTATTTATATTCTCTTTTTAAAAAGTTTTACATTTATATATCTTAAGAATGTACAATAATATAGCCTGTAAAATTTAACTAATCAATAAAGAGACTTCCCTGGTGGTCCAGTGGTTAAGACTTTGCCTTCCAATGCAAGGAGTGTAGGTTTGATCCCAGGTCAGGGAAGCTAAGATCCCATATGCCTTGCAGCCAAAAAACACCAAAACATAATACAGAAATAATATTGTAACAAATTTAATACAGACTTTTTTTAATGATCCACATAAAAAAACAAAAATATTTTTAAATAACCAATAAAGTCTTTTTTAAGTTAAAATAAATTGCTATATCAAAGGACAGGAAGAAATATTACAAAGCATATTTTTCTTAACCATATTTGCTTAATTATCCTATTATTGGTTACTACTAATACTGTTATTGACTAGTTCTAGTGTTATTTTGTTTAAATACTTGTATTTATGTGACAGAAAAGTAAATAATTTTTAAATACTCATTTTTGATACTCTGCTTGTATTTTTACTTTTTCTAGCTTTATTGTGATATAATTAACATAATCATTTTTCATATTTTTATGCTAAAGTAACAACACATTGGCATAAAATTTTTATTATGTATTATATTATTGTTCTTTTTTTTTTTTATCAGGTGTTGTAGCACCCTGCATTGGCTCTCTGACAAGTTGATCATGGCAGGCGGGGTCTTTTGTCCACATTTTTATACACTTAGACACCCCCAGTCTAGAGAATGAGATGGTCCTAATTAAGGTTGGGGGACAAGGTGGGACCTACTTCTCTGATGCTCACACATGGAGGACAGCCCTCAGGATGTCCCAGGCAGGCCATTATGTGCCCTTGGCATGGGAATCAAAGGAGGCAGAGAGTAGACAGGGAAGACCCTCCTGGAACCTCAGAGTGATCTGCTTGTCCACAAGCTGACCCCTTTCCCTCCAAAGCCCCCAGCTGGCTCCATCATTTGCCAGTCTGAACAGCCTCTTGCTCCAACAAAGTTCAGATAATGATGGTGCAAAGAATACCTGGCAACTTCTCACTTGAGCAAATGGAAAACCCAGTTTCCACATTTTCAGGCGATGGGCACAGCTTGGCCAGGTGTGGCTTTCAGACTGAAATGCTCAGGAATCTTACTTGACAGTACATTTCTGCTAGCAACAATTCTCACAAATGTAACAGAGATTTTAAGTCACTCAAAGGTTGGCCACTTTTACCTTTGAAGCAGAAAGGATCCATTTCTTGTTGTTGCTAATGGAAACATCCATCACCCAGTCATTATGGCCCTAAAGAAAAGTAGAGTTTTAAGAGGACTAGAGGAAAAAAAAAAAACCTTTGAAAGAACAATAAGAACTCAAAAACAAAGTCAAGAATTCAACATTGCTTGGTTTTGAAAGCAATTAATTGTGTGTCCCTGGTTTCACCCACGACATAAGGTGGAGTACAAAGTGTAAAGGCTTGTGATTCATGTGTATCTCACAGCACCATATTGTTTTTTAAAATAGCACTCTGGTGCGTAACACAATGGGGAAAAAAATTATCTTCCCAGCTGGTCACAGAGCACATTTNTTTGAAAGCAATTAATTGTGTGTCCCTGGTTTCACCCACGACATAAGGTGGAGTACAAAGTGTAAAGGCTTGTGATTCATGTGTATCTCACAGCACCATATTGTTTTTTAAAATAGCACTCTGGTGCGTAACACAATGGGGAAAAAAATTATCTTCCCAGCTGGTCACAGAGCACATTTTGCAGTTTTTTGTCTGCTTTCTTTGTTCTAGGAAATATCACTCAGTGGTCCTACTGCTAAGGGAGCATTTGGCTTCAAGTAACTGCAAATCTACCCACTGTGACTTAAGTACACGGGGTTAATTTTCCTCCAGTAAATGGGATTTAGAGGAGATAAATACTTGCTGGTTCAGACACTTAATGATGTGGAGCCCCATGTCAGCATCTTTTTCATTCTTTGGTCTTTCCCAAATGGAAAGAGGTGGATGGTGAGGTATGGTAAGAAGAAAAGAAGTAAGAGTTAGGTTAAACTGCTGTGCATTTAACAACAGGGCAGGAATTTGAGGGTGGAATAAGAGAGAGAGGAGAGAAGGGGAAAAGGAGAGAAGAATGACCTGATGGGAGCACAAAGGGACTTTTAACCACAGTGAGGCTGAACATTTATGTGCTACAATGTAAGCTCCCCTGGCCTCTCCAAACCCACAGAGAAGAGGGGGACCCAGAACAGCCCTGGGAGTCTCCTGCATTCACAGCCAAAGGTGGCCATGCGATCACAAGACCAAGTGGTGTGCAAAAATCTTGGCGTGGGGGCAACTGGAACAGAGGCGCCAGTTCTGGAACTGCTTACCCTCTGGATTCTTGCGGTGCTGGATAATCCATCTCCATATCACAAAGCCACTTGGAGCTGAGTCTCCTTGCAGCCAAAAGCACCCAGTCAACACCCACCATTCTGGAGCCCACAGCTGTCTATGCACGCCTCATGATGACACTGATTCCTCTGTGTGGGGATACCTGCCGTCTGCAGACACGGCCCCTACTCAGAGTTTTGGCCTCTACTGCTCCACTTTCCTGGAATACCTTTCCCCAAGATCCTCACTCATCCAGTCTTTCCTTGCCCTCCAGTTCTCAGCTCAAATGCCACCTTCTCCAAGAGGCCCTCCTGGCCCACCCACTATGGATTAATCCCTGGGATCTATTACATCACCCTGTTGTGGGTTCTCTATGGCGCTCATCACTATTGAGGATGCGTTTGCTGTTTTTCTTGTCTGTCATTCCCCACAGAGGTGTCAGTTCCACTGGGAATATTTAGGTCTGTCTCACTGTTGTATCCCCAGCACCCAATATGAAATGACTAAAGAATGAAGCTCAGGGACTTCCCTGGTGGTCCAGTGGTTAAGACTCCACTTTCCCTGTGCTGGGGAACCAGTTCAATCCCTGGTCAGGGAACTAGATCTCACATGTCACAACTAAAGATCCAGCATACTTACTAGTTCCTTGTATGTGCTCAGTTGTGTCCGACTCTTTTGCGATCCCATGGATTGTAGCCTGTCAGGCTCCTCTGGCCATGGAATTTTCCAGGTAAGAATACTGGAGTGGGTTGCCATTTCCTTCTCCAGGGGATCTTCCCAATTCAAGGATTAAACCCATGTCTTCTGCACTGACAGGAGGATTCTCTACCACTGTGCCACCTGGGAAGCCCAAAGATCCAGCATGCTACAACTGAAAAAAGATCCCATATACTACAGCTAAGACCTAGCACAGTCAAACAAAGAAATAAATATATTTTTTAAAAAAAGAATGACGCACAGATCCTCTATCTGATACTGGCATTGGTACCTTCAAGGAGAGCTTCCGGTAGCCTTCTTCTACATCCCAAATAGCCACAGTCTTGTCGAACCCTCCAGACACGAGAAAAGAGGCTGGAACACAAATGAAAGCATCTCAGGGGGTAACCTTCCTCAGCCAACTGCTTCCTCCTCTGGTGAGGCCAAAGCAGGCTGAGGGTGCGTCTGTGAGGTGCCACTGTGGCTGAGGACACTCGACCCTCTTCCTGGTGTGACTCAACAGCCCCCAGTCAATTAGAGTTGGGCTTCCTTGGTGGCTCAGATGGTAAAGAATCTACGTGCAATGCAGAAGACCCAGGTCCGATTCCTGGGTTGAGAATATCCTCTGGAGAAAGG
This sequence comes from Neotragus moschatus, assembly GCA_006410615.1. Classification (NCBI taxonomy): domain Eukaryota; kingdom Metazoa; phylum Chordata; class Mammalia; order Artiodactyla; family Bovidae; genus Neotragus; species Neotragus moschatus. The sequence goes on along the minus strand of SJYA01002795.1, from coordinate 10,166,406 downwards.
AATGGCAACTCACTCCAGTATTCTTGCCTGGAAAATCCCATGGACAGAGGAGCCTGGTGGGGTACAGTCCATGGGGTTGAAAAGAGTTGGACACGACTGAGCGACTAACACTTTCACTTTTTCTCAATGTTCATGGTAGTTATGCTCTACAAAGTCATCTCAAACACTCAGTGAATGACTGGCCATAGGGAAAATGTGGGGTTAAGTTCCTGTGGGCCTCTGGTCACAACACTTTCATCAGCCAATCAATACTTAACTTTGTTTTCTGTCTGATTCTGTTTAAAGATGCCTTATTTAACACATACTGCTTATTTGTTAACATTGAATCCATGGCCACTGGCATTATAACTCATGCCTGAACAAAGCTTATCTAACTTGTGTTTCCCTGTAAAGGACATCACAGGCTTCACACAGGATCCTGGACAGTACTACAGCACTATGTTTGGGGGCCTCTTTAAACTGGAAAAAAAAAAAAGTGGAACTAAATAGATCACAAAAAAGACATCTTATGATAAGAGAACTGAAAGGAGGCAGAGGGTCACCTCATTTAGTCTCAGTTGGGAACATGTATATACGGCAAATTGGTCGCTGCTCTGCACGTATATCCATGAATGGCTGAAAAAGTGGCATAAGTATTGATTTTAGGGTTATAAATAAACTTTACCCAGTAGGTAACTTCACAAATACAGAATCTGCAAATAGTGACGACTGACCTCTGAAACCTAAATAGAAAGCCAAAGACAGAAGCTGGTGGGATACCTCATAGGAGGGTCTGACTTACAGGGATGCTACTTCTGAGACAGGAAACATTTCACAAGTCAGGCCCTGACTATGTGCGTATTGGTTGGGTAGCACCCCGCCCCCAGCCCCTGTCACTCGGAGCAAGCCCCACTCCCCACAAGGATTGGGGAGTACAACATTTTGGCTCCTGGATGTCAGGAACAGTCATGGCCCTCATGGAAGCCAGCTGCCCCTGGCTGTTTCCTGTCATTGATCCTGGGCGCATCTATGCCACTTTATCTGGAAGCGGCTCCAGAGTGTCCCATGGGGAAACCTCCTCACCTATTCTCAATGCCTCTGGATCAGAAGGCACGACTCTGACCTCAAGCTCCAGGGATGGGTAAGTCGCCCTGGCCTGGCCAATCAGAGACTTCCATTCCCTGGGAAAGGGGCGGGTTCACAGATGGGCATGTGTCAGTGAACCAATGGGAGTCTTCCCTGGGACTTGTGTGGGTGCCATCAGAAAGAGGGTCTCTCTTCCTCTAGGACTGTCAGTAGCCAGAACCGTTGTTGGCCTAGACCACCAGAGGCCATCTTTGCCTCTTTGAGGAAAAAGGTCAATACAAAAGAGAAACTGAGCTGGGTGGAGGGTCGGGGTGGGGGTGGGGTGAGCAGACTGGAAGAGTTGGCTTCCTGAGAGCATTGGCTGAGTGTCTGGATCCAGCTACTCCTGAAGGGAGACTCAGGACTCGCTCATTACTGAACTTAATAGATTTACTGTGTTGCCTTGGCGACATCAAGCTGAGTGTCTGTAACTGGCAAACTTGTGCATCTCTCTCTTGATTCTTGAGGAAAATAAATCCACCCTCGCTGTGGGCATCATTGGAAAGCCTTTCCGTCCTAAGGAGGGTCCATGTGAATGGAACATGAGGAGCTTGGCCCCAGCAGTTCCACGGTGTGGAATCCTTTGATGTGTTAATTACTCACTGTCTCTGGCAAAGTGGCAGGAGCTCACGCAACCTTCATGGCCCTGCATCAGAGTCACACAGGCTCCACGGTTTCGAAACTCCCCAGTATGGACATTCCATATTTTTAAGGTTTTATCCCAGGAGCTTGTACACAGGAAATGGCCACTGAAGGTGAAACAACAGTTTGAGATGGCATTGTTATGTGCCCTGCAACACATATGAGAGGGTTCACACATTAGCATGTCACTCCTGGAGAATCCGGAGACATATTTAAAGTGGAGGTGAGCGGAATGGGCATTGGAGCTGAAGTCTTGTGACTTAATGGATATCACTTTTTTGATCACTGCCTACTATGATCCAAATATTAATTACTCTAACTATGTTACACTATTCCAGGAAGCCCCAGTAATGGCAATATTGACCATTTTGACTGGATTATTTTTTGTGGTAGGGGGATGTCCTATGCATTGTAGGATATTTAGCAACATCCCTGGGCACTCCTTGGCACATGCTGGTAGCCTCCATACCCAATTGTGACAACCAAAAGAATGTCCCCCAGACACTGCCAAATGTCCACGGGGGGGACAAAATTGACCCTGGCTGAGAACCACCACCCTAGTCAGAGCTGCTCTTCAGAAAAAAGAGCAGGCGGAAACATTGTCTGTGATAGTTAATGGACTAATAGCCTTTCAGGTTTAAGGTGGGTCTCCTCTGCTCCCCCCTTCCCCTCCTTTCTCTCACAGATGGGGGGCATGGCTCTTTCCCCTCATCTTCACCACCCCTCTCTCACTCACTCCCCTTACTTCTCCTGACACCAAATGCTCTCTTTTTCCCTCCCCCTCTCTCCTTATCTGTCTTCAGTGCCACTAAAGCATATTTTAATGTTGGGCATTAAATTAATAAAGTTTGGGGCTATTTATTCTCAATTTTTAACTGTCTTTTAAAATTTTATTTATTTTTGGCTGTGTTGGGTCTTTGTTGCTTCATGGGTTTTCTCTAGTTGTGGCAAGTGGGGGCTACTCTCTAGTTGTGGGGTGAGGACTTCTACTGAGACATTGCAGTGTCTTCTCCTCTTACAGAGAATGGGCTCTAGGTGAGTGGGTTTCAGAAGTTGTGGTATGTAGGCTCAACAGTTGTGGTTTCTGGGCTCTAGAGTACAAGCTCAATAGCTGTAGCACACAGGCTTAGTTGCTCCACGGCATGTGGACTCTTCCAGGATCAGAGACCTAATCCATGGCTCCTGCATTGGCAGGCAGGTTCTTTACCACTGAGCCACCAGGGAAGCCCAAACTATCTTATTTTTTAGGAAAAAAGAAAATTGTCAGAATTCTGCTTTTTGTTTTGTTTCATGATCCTCAAAGTATTTTCCCTATGATTCTCATCCCCTGTAACAAACAGGGTTTTCAATCTAAACTATAAACATAATTGAGCATCTCTGAGTAGCCTGGATTATAATATCAATTCAAACTGAAAAAAAGGTTGAATAAATTGTTTTCTAGCACCCAAGTCAGACTTTTAGACTCTGTGTTGGTTCTTTGAAGTATACAAACTGAGTAGGATCAAAGGAGAAGAAATGTCAGCTTCTCAGGGGTGTCCAGGCTTAAAATGTCCAAGTCCCAGTGCCTGGTGGGGTAAGAACCATCCCAGCATTTACTGGAGGTAAACAGCAAGCCCTCCTCTGAATCCAAAAATTGTCACTGAGGTTTAAACCAAGGGTCTCTACTCCAGGAGGGGACTTTCATTTCAGATAAGTTCCATGTATCATAAAAGACCATCTTACTTAGTACAAAGTTTGGGGAAAGTGTTTGTGTTGCACCTGCAGTTCTGGACAAGATGGAGTCAATGCATTGCTCCCCATTCCTCCTGTTAAACACAGCTAAGAACCCTGGCCACAGGACTGGAAAAGGTCAGTTTTCATTCCAGTCTCAAAGAAAGGCAGTGCCAAAGAATGTTCAAACTACCACACAGTTGCACTCATCTCACACGCTAGTAAAGTCATGCTCAAAATTCTCCAAGCCAGGCTTCAGCAGTATGTGAACCATGAACTTCCAGATGTTNACGACAGAGGATGAGATGGTTGGATGGCATCACTGGCTCGATGGACATGAGTGTGAGTGAACTCTGGGAATTGGTGATGGACAGGGAGGCCTGGCGTGCTGCAATTCATGGTGTCACAAAGAGTCGGACACGACAAGCAACTGAACTGAAGTGAACTGAAGAAACTTGGGCATTTATAGAGCAAATATAAAACTGTGAACAGTGGAGAAGAAAAGGCAGACTAGCTAACGATCTTGGGACCCAAGGATGGCATGCTGTTGAGTACCTACAATTTTCTTTTTGCTTTTTATATCCTGAACTGAGTACTGGGGAAGCTGCAACCCCTAAAACAACGGGGACTGGATAAAAGGTTCCCAAGAGAAGCCTGTTCTTCCTAGCCAAAGAGATAGCCTAGTAAGACAGAAAACCTTTAGACAATACCTGCCTTACTCCAACCAAAAATCTTAGGGAAAACTGCAGTCCCATCCCCAGCACTGTCAGCAAAGGCTGCGAGAGAGTCTAGACTGCCACTCTTGCCAGGTTCTAATGAGGTAGCCTGCTAAAACAGAAGATTTAAATCACATTAACAGTCTCATAATACTCAAAATGTCCAAGATGAAACTGAAATTCACTCATCATGCTAAGTGAGAGCCAGGAAAATCTCAGTATGCATGAGAGAGAGTCAACAGATGCCAATACCTAGATAATAGAGACATTAGAATTATCTGACAAGGATTTTTAAGCAGCTATCATAAAAATGCTCTAGGACTTTCCCAGTGGCTCAGGGGTAAAGAATCTGCCTGCAGTACAGGAAGCACAGAGACACAGGTTCAATCCCTGGGTCAGAAAGATCCCTTGGAGAAGGAAATGGCAACCCACCCCAGTATTCTTGCCTGGAGAATCCCCATGGACAGAGGAGCCTACATAGGGTCACAAAGAGTCAGACACAACTGAAGTGACCTAGCATTTGTGCATAAAAATGCTCTAATGGACAATTATAATTGTGTTTAAAATAACCAAAAAGATTGAAAGCTTTGCAAATAGAAGATAGAAAGAATGACCAAATGGAAATTTTAAAACTGAAAAATACAATAACAACAACCAAAAAGTAAAACTCAGTATAAATGATAGAGGAAATAATCAGTAAATATGAAGACAGACACTATAAATTAACTAATCCAAAAAAACAGACTGAAAAAAAAAAAAGAGAGAGCCTTAGGAACCTACAAGAATATAATGAAATAGCTAACATTTGGGGCATCAGCATCTCAGAAGAAAAGGAGAAATAGGATAAAGCTGAAGAAATAATCAAAGAAATTATGTCTGGAATTTTACCAAATTTGGCAAAGAACAGATTCAAAAAGCTGGGTGAATTCTACCTTTGAAAAGTAGGGACAGAAAAAAAAAAATCTTGAAAGTAGCAAAAGAGAAATGACCCCTTACTTATAGGGAAAGAACAATTTGAATGACCGTGGATTCCCCATCAGAAACCATGGATGCCAGGAAAAAAGTGACATGATAGCATTCAGATCAGGAAAGAAAACACCTGTCAATCCAGATTTCTATATCCATCAAATATATCCTGCAGGAATGATGGGAGGATCAAGACGTTTTCAGATGAAGGAAGATTTAAGAGAATTTGTTTTCCTCAGAACTACCCTATAGGAATGGCTAAAGGGAATTTTTCTAAACAGAAAATGGTTAAAGAGGAAAACGTGGAACATCAGAAGACAAAACATGGGTAAGTACAATAGATCTTCCTTCTCCTCCTGAATTTTCTAAACTAGGTTTGACAACATTAAAAAATTATAGCAAAGTACTTATGCTCCTTGCAAGCTTCAGAATCAGTTAAGAGTATGGATTTTCAAAATTATCTAGCAAGAACAGCGATATGATTTTGCAAGGACCACTACAAAATTAAAATGCAAGTTCCAAGTTTCTCAAAAAGCTATACACAGTATCATGACATGACCCAGAAATTCGTCTCCTAGGTATATAGCCAAAAGAATTGAAAGCAGGTACTTGAACAGATATTTGTACACCAATGTTGACTAAAGCATTATTTTCAATAGCTAAAAGACAGAAGCAACTCAAGAATTCCCCAACAGATAAACAAAATGTGGTATATACTGTTACGCTCCGAGCTCGAGTCCCCGAACAAACTGAGAGAACAAGTCCACCACGGCAATGCAAAAGCAGGGAGTTTATTGCTAACTTGAGTTAGGACACTCTGCCGTCTCCCAAGCAGAGGAGTGAGGCGAGAGGGCCCCGAGTCTAGGATTACAGTAGGTTTAGGACAAAGACAGATATTTGGCGTGAGTTGATTGGGCATACAAGGCAAGACAGGGATTTGGCATATTCTGATTGGTCATACAATGCGCGTGCGTGGGTTTAGAGTTTTGTATCTCTTACGGATTGCTCTGTACCAAGAGCGGGTGGAGTTATTTTCTGATAAGGTCTCCATTATGCCATCCCGGATGGCCTTGAGCCCACGGAGTCCAAACGACTCAGGAATTTTTCTGTGGCCCAGTATTTTCTAATAAGCCTGTCATGGCATCTGTGAGGCTTTACATATACATGCAGTGGAATATTGTTCAGTCATTAAAAGGAATGAAACTCTAATACATGCTTTAACATGTATTAAATAAAACTTAAAAACATTATGCTAAATGAAACAACCAGACACAAAAGGAAAAATAATGTATGATTCTATTCATACAAAATATCTAGAATAAGAAAATTCATAAAGGCAGAAAATAGAGGCTACTTTGTTGCTATTGTTCAGTCACTAAATTATGTCCAGTTCTTTTGACCCTATGAACTGCAGCATGCCAGGCTCCTCTGTCCTCCACTATCTCCTGGAGTTTCCTCACATTCATGTCCAATGAGCCAGTGATGTTATCTAACCATCTCATCCTCTGTTGCCACCTTCTCCTCCTGCCGTCAGTCTTTCCCAGCATCAGGATCTTTTCCAGTGAGTCAGCTCTTTGCATCAGGTGGCCAGAGTATTGGAGCTTCAGCTTCCACACCAGCCCTTCCAAGGAATATTCAGGGTTGATTTACTTTAGGACTGGCTGGTTTAATCTCCTTGTAGTCTTGGGGACTCGCAAGAGTCTTCTCCAACATCACAGTTCAAAAGCATCAGTTCTTCAGCACTCAGCCTTCTTTATGGTTCAACTCTCACACCCGTACATGACTACTAGAAAAACCATAGCACTGACTATACAGATCCTTGTCAACAAAGTGATATCTCTGCTTTTTAATATGTTGGCTAGGTTACTAGGGACTAGGATTGAGGGGAGTGGGGAATTATTGTTCAGTGGGTACTGAGTTTCTGTTTAGGTAATAAAAGAGTTTTGGAAATAGTGGTGATGGGCGTACAATATTATAAATGTAACTAATGCCAAAAAAATAACTTTAAAAATTTTGTACATATAAGACAATTAAAAATAATAATAATATCCCCCAAACCACTGACTTATGTACATGAAATGGTGAACTGTAGGATGCGTGTGAATTATATCTCAGTAAAACTGTTAAGAGAGAAAGGCAGCCAACAGGCAGGAAGAAAGGAGGAAAAGTGACAGCTTCTCAGGAAACAGTGGGTATGAGACAGCTAAGAGAACATTTTACACTCTGTATTCTTTTGTACCTTCAAAGTGTTGTACTGTGATGCATGTTTTACATTTTCAAAAAGTAAATTACATATTTTTGAAATAAAAGCATTTGAGGTCCCTTGTTCAAGAATGAAGAATTTTGGGACTTCCCTGGTGGTCCAGTGGCTAAGACTCCAAGTTTTCAATGCAGGCGGTCTGGGTTCACTCCCTGGTCAGGGAACTGGATCCCATTTGCTGCAAATAAGAGTTCTCATGCCACAACTAAGACCTGGTGAAGTCAAATAAATAATAAAAATATTTTTAAAAGTGAAGAACTTCAAGATGTTGACAGCAGAGCACTAAACCAAGTATGAACCCTCCTGTGTGGGACCCTGTGTAACTTCAGAATTTCATGCCACGAAGCCAGCCCTGTCCTGCAGCACTGAGAATCCTTGTCTCTATATTTTCTTGCTAAAAAATACATTTCCAGGAAATTTATAAATGTGGTTCAATCAAATACACCAGTAGACAGTTTCCTTATTTCCCTTTCCACCGTCCTTGGGGAAACAAAGCAGAGTTCCAACTCACAGCTGCCTCACCCTCCTCACTGCCACCGCTGAGCAACTCTAACGAGAACATCCACAGCCCCTGCTGACCTCAGCATCCACAGAAGCCAGTCTCAGTAACAGAGCTGGTGCTGAGGGGCTCCCATGCATACTATGCTAAAGACTTCCGTCTATTGTCTCCTTTACACTTCACCGGGGCTCAGTTTGCAGGTGAGGAAACTAAGGTCAAAGGTCACTCAGGATGGGAACCTGCACACTCTTAAGCCCTGGCCAGACACCCACGGGAAAGCCTGGCCCAGGCCAGCAGGGCTCATAACTGAGCCAAGTGGGCAGGATGACATATCCCGAGGTCATGAGTCCAGGTCCCGTTAGGGAGGGCTGCCCCCACACCTGGTGCTGGTGGCCACAGAGTGACCCTTGCAGGCCCTAAAAGAGCAGATCTCATTTTGCAGGAGATGCTGGAAACCCACATTTGGGGAGGCGGGGGGCAACTCAGCACAATGTTTTCCAGTGTTGGCTCACACTGAAACAAATGCATCTGAGGCCCGTCCCAGCCCACAGGCCACAACTACAATAAGTCTCCTACGTAGGATTAATTTCTGTTCTGAGAGTGTATTCATAAGTGCAACTTGTTTGTAAGCCCAACAAAGCTGGCCTAGGTACCCAGCTAACACAATCAGCTGTTTTACAGTACTTTTCACACAAATAATATGTATATGAAAAAAAAACACCAAAAATAAAATTTACTATTACAGAACCTTGAAAAGTACAGTAGCACAGTACAATAGCTGGCATACAGGGGCTGGCTCAAATGTTCACGTCTTTGAAAGCTCGCAACTTGAAGGTTCGAATGTAGAGGACTTACTGGAGTGGTTTCCCCTCGCTTGCCTGTCCCTTGCCCATTCTCCATCTCCAGCCCCCTCGTAGCACCACAGCTGGAGATAACCCCATGTCCACACCAGTCGGGGAGCTGAAGGTGCACAGGCCAAATCCAGGAGGGTGTGAATCCCACCCACCTCCCTGTTGCAGCATGCCGCCCAGCCTCCTCACTTGGTGATGGTGAGCAGCGTGGTCTGTGACGTCAAGTCCCAGATCTTGATGCTCCGGTCAAGCGAGACAGAAGCCACCCTCTGGCTGTCGGGATCAAAGCAGCAGGCGGTAAGTGACATCATGTGATGATCTGAGGTACAGGGAAAGTGACTTGATACTGGGCCACACGTCCCTGGGACACTGAGGTTGCTCCCCCAGACAGCGACAGTATAATAGAAACACAACTCTGGTTTTCACAAGGAAGGGACTCTTCACTTGCATAATCATTTCCTAAATGCCTGCTGTATACCAGGCCTTGAGCCAGGAGCTCTGCCCCCTTGCCCCTCAGAGGTCACAGGCAGACACCTCTGAGCAGGCAACAACCTGCAGCCAATGTCACGGCTCCAAACCAATGAAAGAAACCCTGGCCCAGCCCTAAGAGATTGCTAAAAGCTATGGAGGGAAACAGGAAAGGAAGAGTGCTCTAGGCAGAAGGAACAGGGTGTGCCAAGGCCTGACATGACACAGCGTGAAGGAGCATGGTGAGCAGACAGGGCTTAGAGTGTGAGGAGAGAGGGTGCGAGGAGACACATCAAGGGGAAAATGCAAGCTGTGTGGCAGACACACATCATGGCTCCATGGTGATAAAAATAAACATTAAATGTATGTGGGAAGTAGTACTGTGTGAGTGTGTGTTTGCACATACACACACTCACAGGAAGACCCCCCAGCAATGTACTGTTAATGATAGGTAAGTCCACAGATGAACCTATTTGCAGGGCAGGAACACAGACACAGACGTAGAGAAGGGGCTGTGGACACAGTGGGGCAGGGGAGGGGGGAATGAACTGGGAGAGCAGCTCTTACATACATACACTATCATGCGTGAAATAGTTAATGGGAAGCTGCTGCATGGCACAGGGAGCTCTGCTCAGTGCTCTGCGGCTGCTGCTGCTAAGTCGCTTCAGTNATCCGCCTGCAATGCAGGAAACCTGGATTCAGTTCCTGGAAAGGGAAGATTCCCTAGAGAAGGAAATGGCAACCCACTCCAGGATTCTTGCCTAGAGAACCCCATGGACAGAGGAGCCTGGCAGGCTACAGTCCATGGGGTCGCAAGAGTCGGACACAACTTAGCATCTAAACCACCACCATCCCTGGGGAGAAGACAGGACAGGCACAGCAGTCGTGTCTGACTCTGTGACTCTATGGACTATCGCCACCAGGCTCCTCTGTCCATGGGGATTTTCCAGGCAAGAATCCTGGAGTGGGTTGCCATTTCCTCCTCTAGGGGATCTTCTGGACCAGGTATCAAACTCACGTTTCCTGCATTGAAAGCAGACTTTTTTTTTACCACTTTAGCCATCAGGGAAGCCCACTGCTTACACACTTTCAAATTTTTTTCCAATGATTATGTATGCTTTTGTTTTTTTCTGCTGAGTTAACTGTTAACTCACATGCAGTTGTAAGGACTCCTTCAGAGAGACCCTGTATGCCTGTCACTCAGTTCCCCTCAATGGTAACCTCTTACACAATGACTGCACAGGATCACAACCAGGAAATTGACATTTGATCACTGTTTTTTTCAGGAGTTGCCATTCTAGTCTTTTTCATTATCTGAATTTGTTTTTTTTTTATACATTGTAATTGATAGTAATAAAATTGCCAATCATCACTATTATAAAACACTAGAATAAATATATGTGTGTTATTAATTATCAGCGATTATTATTTTTATGGGCTTCCCTGGTGACTCAGCAGTAAAGAATGAGGAATGTGGGAAAATACACATAAAATGTTAAGAAGCCTGGAAAGAAAGAAAGTGAAGTCGCTCAGTAGTGTCCAACTCTTTGTAACTTTATGGACTGTAGCCTGCTGGGCTCCTCCATCCATGGGATTTTTCAGGCAAGAATATTGGAGTGGGTTGCCATGTCCTTCTCCAAGAGATCTTCCCAACCCAGGGATTGAACCTGGGTCTCCTACACTGCAGGCAGACTACCATCTGAGCCACCAGGCAAGCCAAGAAGCTTGGGTCTTCATTCAGTAAAAAATGGGGTTTAAATGTCCATGTGAAGCTGGAGCAGAGCAATGTTTCATTTATTATAAGCATGAGACTGAGTGGAAAAGCCTTAACCAGTCTTGCTTTTAATTGCCCATGTTTTTATCCCTCAGGGCTTTCCCGATAGCTTAGTTGGTAAAGAATCCACCTGCACTGCTGGAGACCTGGGTGCGATCCCTGGGTTGGGAAGATCCCCTGGGGAAGGGAAAGGCTACCCACACCAGTATTCTGGCCTGGGTCACGAAGAGTCGGACATAACTGAGAGACTTTCACTTCACTTTTATCCATCAATGTCCCATCTTTAATGACATGGTTCACAGCATTGCTGATTTACCAAATAAAACAATAAAGTCACTCTCATTCAAGTGACAAGTTGCTGTGATCATAATAGAACAGGGCAGGGAGCCCACGCAAACTCACCTTTGATGTGGGACACAGTGGTGGAGTCTTTCGCATCTATTATAAAGATTCCATGATCCACATCCAAGCCCAAGACCACGTATTTACCATCAGGGGAGAACTTAGCAGAGACTATGAAGGTTTCATGACCGAGCTTCCACTGAAATAGGGCAACAATCAAAAGGTTTCTCTCTAGCCCAGTGTTCCAGCAGGACTTTCTGAAATATTCTATCTATGCACTGTTCAATATGCCAGCCACTGGCCACATGTGGCCACTGAGTCCTTGTAATAGACTCGTGCAAACAAGGAACTGAATGTTTATTTAGTTTTCATGAATTAATTTTTAATTAATACATGTAATTGATGTGTGTCCAGGAGAGACGAACAAGGATAGGGGGCACCTAGAAGAACTGGCAGCAAGGTTCTAGTAATGGCCAGCTTGACTCTTGTTCAGTTTGGTAAACAAGTCTGCCTGGAGGACAAGGCTCTACAGTCCCAGCCCCTCAGGACAGAGAGCTACTCATTCTAGGAAAGGAAAATCTCTCTGTATGTTATAAATTATGGTATTGCTGTTGTAAAGCTTTTAAAATATGCTCCCCAACTCTTTGACAGTCCTCTCTCCACAAAAGTGAATGTCAGTCATGTCTGACTCTGCTACCCTATGGACTGCAGCCCAGCCGGCTACTCTGTCCATGGAATTCTCTAGGCAAGAACAGTAGAGTGGGTGGCCATTACCTTATCCAGACGAATCTTCCCATCCTAGCGGTCAAACCTGGGACTCCAGGAATGTAGGCAGATTCTTTACCATCTGAGCCACCAGGGAAGCCCCAAGGTGGAGTCTAATTACCCACCCCAAGGGTGTGAGCTCAACTTAGTGAGTTACTTCTTTGGGTACAATATAGCAAAAGTGATAATCTGTGACTCAGTTCAGTTCAGTGGTGCACTTTTTGCAACCCCATGAATCGCAGCACATCAGGCCTCCCTGTCCATCACCAACTCCTGGAGTTCACCCAAACTCATATCCATTGAGTGGGTGATGCCATCCAGCCATCTCATCCTCTGTTGTCCCCTTCTTCTCCTGCCCCCAATCCCTCCCAGTATCAGGGTCTTTTTCCAATGAGTCAACTCTTCGCATCATGTGGCCAAAGTATTGGAGTTTCAGCTTCAGCATCAGTCCTTCCAATACACACCCAGGACTGATCTCCTTTAGGATGGACTGGTTGGACCTTCTTGCTGTCCAAGGGACTGTCACAACAGAAACCAGGGCTTTCTCCAAAGAAAACATACAGATGATCAACAGGCCCATGCCAAAATGTTCAGCATCACTAATCACTGTTGCTGCTACTGCTGCAGCCCACCAGGCTCCCCGTCCCTGGGACTCTCCAGGCAAGAACACGGGAGTGGGTTGCCATTTCCCTCTCCAATGCATGAAAGTGAAAACTGAAAGTGAGGTCGCTCAGTCATGTCCGACTGAGAAATGCAAGTCAAAACTACAATAAGCTATCACCTCACACCAGTCAGAATGGTCATCATTAAAAGGTCTACCAATAATAAATGCTAGAGAGGGTATGGAGAAAAGGGACCCCTCCTACGTTGTGGGTGGGAGTATAATTTGGTGTAGCCACTACAGAGAACAGTATGGAGGTTCCTTAAAAAACTAAAACTAGAGCTACCCTATAATCTAGCAATGCCACTCCTGGGTACATATCTGCAAAAGATGAAAATTCTAATTCAAAAAGATGCATGTGGGACTCCCCCGGTGGTCCAGTGGTTAAGAATCCACCTTCCAGTGCGAGGGATGCGGGCTTGATACGTGGTCGAGGAACTAAGACCCCACATGCCACAGAGCAACTAAGCCTGCACACCACAGCTACCAAGCCCACACGTTCTGGAACCTACGTACCACAACGAAAGATCCTGCATGAGACAACAAAGACTCTGCATGCTGCAACTAAGACCCAACACAGCCAAACAAATAGACAACAAAAAGATCCACGCACCCCAATGATCACAGCAGAACCGTCTACAATAGCCGTGACATGAATGCAACTAAAGGCTCACTGATAGATGAAGAGATAAAAAAAAGATATGGTATGTATGCAAAATGGAATACTACTCAGCCATGAAAAAGAATGAATTATCGCCATCTGCAGCAACATGGAGGACCTAGAGATTATTAATATCATACTAAGTGAAATAAGTCAGACAGAGCATGACGAATATCATATGATATCACTTATTGTGGAATCTTAACAAAATGATACAAAAGAACTTATTTACAAAACAGACTGGCAGACATAGAAAACAAGCTTATCTTTACCAAAGGGGAAAGTGGGGGTGGGATAATATCCTATAATGGGAAAGAATCTGAAAAAGAATATATGTGTTTATATTCATAAACACAGACATCTATAATGTACACATATATATACACACATGCACACAAATACATATCTGAATCGCTTTGCCATATACCTGAAACACTGTAAACCAGCTATAACCACAACACTTTTCTTAAAAAAGAAGGAAACCAGGGCTTCCTGCCATCTCTTGAATCGCTTGCTCTGAGGGAGTAAACCGCCACATCCTGAGGACACTCAAGCAACCCTATGGAGAGACTTGGGTGCAGAGGAACCGAGGGCTCCTGCCAACAGCCATCTGGGAAGGAGACCCTCAGCCTCAGTGAGCCTTCAGAAGACTGTAGCCCCAGATGACATCCTAACCGTGACCTCACCAGAAACCTAAGCCTGAACCACTGGCCAACCTGCTCCAAAAGTTCTGTCACGAAAGTCTGCAAGGACATCGTGGTGGTCCAGTGGTTGAAAGTCTGCCTGCTAGGGCAGGGAACACAGGTTCAATCCCTGGACTGGGAAGACCCCCATGCTGAGGGGCAACTAGGCCCATATAGCACAACTACTGAGCCTGTGCTCCAGAGCCCGCGCTCTGCAACGAGAGAAGCCACCACGATGAGAAGCCCGCACACCACAGCCAAGAGCAGCCCCGCTCGCTGCAACCGGAGGAAGCTCATGTGCGGCAAGGAAGACCCAGTGCAGCCAGAATACGTTGTTTTAGAGAAAAGAAACTCTGCGTGGCCATAAATGCTTGTTGTTTGAAAATAAGTTCTGGAACAGTTTGTTCAGCCCTATAGATGGCAAGTGGCGTGGACATTCCGTGCAACAAAAATAATAAAAGTACTAAAACAAGTTTACCAAAGAGAAGGGAAGGGACTTCTCAGGGGGTCCAGTGGCTAAGACTTCTCACTCTCAATGCAGGCAGCCTGGGTTTGATCCCTGGTCAGGGAACTAGTGGAGAAGGCGATGGCACCCAACTCCAGTACTCTTTCCTGGAAAATCCCATGGACGGAGGAGCCTGGGTAGGCTGCAGTCCATGGAGTTGCGAAGAGTTGGACACGACTAAGGGACTTCACTTTCACCTTTCACTTTCATGCACTGGAGAAGGAAATGGCAACCCACTCCAGTGTTCTTGCCTCGAGAATCCCAGGGACAGGGGCGCCCAGTGGGCTGCCGTCTATGGGGTCGCACAGAGTCAGACACGACTGAAGCAACTTAGCAGCAGCAGCAGCAGGGAACTAGAGCCCGCATGCCACAACTAAAGATTCCACATGCTGCAGCTAAGACCTGGGGCAGCCAAATAAATAAACAAACAAAAATTTTTTTAATAAAAACATCATGGGAGACTTTTTTAAAAAGAAGAGAAGGAAAAAGAGGCTAGAGACAAGAGCAGGACGTTTAGGTGAGATGACATAGCACTTGGGAAAATGCTAAAAGTCAGGAGTATCGTACTTCATGACATTCTGTTGTCAGCAGAACATGTCATGTTGCCATGCTTGCCCATGTTCACATGTAACATGTGTACAGGAAAAGAGATACCAAGATGTGAACTGTAACACTACTTTTTTTACACTTGGCTTCTCTTGCTAAGAATGTTTCACAATGAAAGTAAATTGATCTTTGCACTAAAAATGAAATTTGTTGTTGTTGGTTTTTTAAGGAGAGAACCGAGGAGAAAGGGAGAAGAGAGGTGACGAGAAGCTGCCTGGGGTGGCGGGGAGCACAGTGGGGATGGGGCGGGACACCCTGCGGAGCGCTGAGCACGCTCAGGGCTGCCTGGACAACAGGCAGGAGACAGAGGGATCCTGGGCCCACTGGATGGATGGATGGATGGTGGCCCCTTATCAGATGGAGAACAGACTGGGAACCAGTGGCCTTGTCTTTCAGCCACGTGGCCTTCACCCCATGGCCTCAGCTCTACTTCCTGCCCCCATCAAACGCCAACATCCCACAGGGGAGGGTCTCTTTTCCCACACAGTTCTCTCAGTCTGTAATGCCACCCTCCCTACCCTCTGCCCCCACCTCTGCTGCTTCCCTTATACCCATCCTCCCCATCCCTGAAGCAGAGCCCTCCTCTGCAGAGGCAGAGCCCTCCTCTGCCCGCTTCAGGTAGCTTCCCTGCCCCATCACGTTGGGTCCCTAAGAAGATTTTCCTTTCCCGGAAGGTTGGCTACTCTTCCCAATCCCTGACCAGCTCAAGGCCACCTAAGGCCCAGCAAAGAACCTGTGTTGTAGGCAGGGAAGGAGAGGGTGAGATGAACTGAGAGAGCAGCATTAACATATATATATGTATATACACTACCATCTGTAAAACAAAAGCTGTCAGGAAACTGCTGTATAGCACAGAGATCTCAGCGCGGTGCTCTGTGATGGCCTAAAGGAGAGTGATGTGATGGGCGGGGCCAGTGGGAGGAAGGCTCAAGAGGGAGGGATATATGTTTACATAGAACTGATTCACACCATTGTACAGCAGGAACTAACACAGCATTGAAAAGCAATTATACTCCAATTTAAAAATTAAAAAAAAAAAAAAACAGAAGACCCTGGTGCTGTGACCTCTCCACCAGGGCAGAGCACACATACCAGCAGCTTGCCTGTTTCAAGGTCCCAAGCNATAGAACTGATTCACACCATTGTACAGCAGGAACTAACACAGCATTGAAAAGCAATTATACTCCAATTTAAAAATTAAAAAAAAAAAAAAACAGAAGACCCTGGTGCTGTGACCTCTCCACCAGGGCAGAGCACACATACCAGCAGCTTGCCTGTTTCAAGGTCCCAAGCCCTCACTGTTTTGTCATAAGATGCTGCAACGATTCTGGAAAGAAAATGACAAGAGTCTTAACGACCCAGACTATTACGCCTGTGGTTTCTAAGAAAGATCAACTATTTAACAGAAAGGTTCTACAGTTTAGGACCAAGATTGCAAAAAACATACTTGAATCTTTCTAAAGATATTTCATGAGGCCCCTGGAGAACTGGGGGTTCTCAGTGAAAACAGAAAGATCCTAACACAGAAAGCACCGTGACACCATTCTCTTCCTTAATCCTTTAATCGGCCACCCAAATATGCCCTTTTCTATCTAGGGCATTAAAGGTATCATTTCTTCTGTTCTGTAATTGACTTCTTTCAGAAGGATAGCTACAACTCACAAGGATCAATCACTTCTTCCACTGATTTCACATCTTTTTTTTTTTTTTACAGGAAAAGACTGTCATAGCTCATTTCATTCTAAATGTTTTCTTATACATTGACACCATTAGGCTGGCTAAAGAGTTCATACAGATTTTCCCATGTTATGGAAAAGCCCTAATGAATTTTTTGGCCAACCCAGTAATATAAGTGTACCCTTGTCTTTTTATAGGGCATGTTTCAGTGACAACGTGTCCTCTATATGAGATAAATTCCCATGAAGCTTACCCTGGAGTAGGAAATGACAACCCACTCCAATATTCCTGCCTAGGAAAAGAGGAGCCTGGCAGGCTACACTCCATGGGGTGGCAAAGAGTCAGACATGCCCGAGGGAATGAGCGAGTACGTGAAGCTTACACTCCCCCACGCATTTTTACTAGTAGATTAATTTTGTAGCTGCTGCTCAGGGTAAAAGCAAATCCATTTTAAAGCAAATCCCCTTTTAAAGGCTCATCTCACATCTGTGTGAAGCGTGAATGCAAATGCACCCCAGGGTGGCCTCCCAAACCAAGACTCGCCCCAGGTGACAGCCCAGGCTTTCTTCCTGGGCCCTGGTTTCCCCCTGAGACATGAGAGCCTGCACTGAATCGCCAGTGAACCTTGCAGCTGCCCCCGTCCACAGGCGTGACCGCGGGAAAGAGACTCCATGAAGAACATTCAGACTGGATTCAGGCACAGTACATTTCACCTTTTTGGCATTTTGAATTTTCAGAGTCACCACGTCTACTTGGTTCTCACAGCAAAAGAGGGAAAGCATGAGACCAGCATACGGGAGTGTAAGGTCAGGTGTTTGCTGAAAAGACAGTGAAGGGCCTCTGGCATGCCGTGTGCGGGCCTGCCCTTCCCTCTCACCTTCCTGACCAGAGTCAAATGAGGGCAAGTCACCTTCTGCTGTCAGCCGTGATGCTGCATTCTAAAACAGGACCTTCGGGCACCGGCTCAAAATCCCGAACAATGGACCCATCCATAGCATCCTGGATCAGCAGGAGAGAGCGGGAGAGGGTCAGACGTCACTAAAGTGTCAGCCAAAGCAGTGCGCTGAGTTCAGTGTCAACCCTAAGCTTGTCTGAGTACCCACGGTCCTATGACTCTTCCCCAGCTCAGAAGGGTGAAAAGACTTCCCCACCACTCCCAGAGCAAGAAGGCCACTGCCACCACCCATGGCATCCCCAGGAAACTCCCCCTCCATCCCACAGTGGCCCATGGAAGCAGGCCACTCTGAAGGCAAAGCTGCAAACAGGTAATATTCTCGTTCTCTCCTGGCCAAAGAGGCTTCACAGAATCTAGCAAGATCTTTCAAGAACTTTCTAAAAATTCCCACCATTTGACCCAGCAATTCTATTTTGGGGTGGGGCGGTGGGGGTGCTGCGGGGACAGTCTTCCCTAAGGAAATAATCTAAATTGTGGTCAAAGACTTGTGCACAAAAAAGGGTCATCAACAAACTTTACGGTTGCCAGGGGGGGCGAGAGAGTTAAGGAGTTTGGGATCAATATGTACATACTGCTACATTTAAGATGGATAACAAGGTCCTATTGTCTAGCACAGGGAACTCTGGTCAGTGTTATGTGGCAGCCTGGATGGGAGGGGAGTTTGGGACAGAATGGATACTTGTATATTATATGTATGGCTGAGTCCCTTTGCTGTCCACCTGAAATTATCACAACATTGTTAATTGACTATACTCCAAATGAAAGGTTTAATGAAAAAGGTTCATCGTGTGTTTTAGGGGACAGAGAGCAAACTCACCAGCAGCAGTCTGTCCACCTAAAGGGAGCAGTTAAAACAAACTCTAAGACACCCAACAGTGGGACCCAGGCAACTGTTACCACACTGAAGGGAGATAACTAGAGAATACGACGAGGACAAGGTAGGGTAATAGCTGGCAACATGATGGGAACAATGAGGGCACCAACGTGAAAGGTACTTGAGTGACAGAATTTAAAATGCTTTCAATAAACGCAGGCCAGTGGTTAAGATTTCACCTTCTAGTTCGTGCGGTGTGGGTTCAGTCCCTGGTCAGGGAGCTACGATCCCACAGGCATCGTGGCTAAAAAACCAAAACAAAAACAACAGTGTAACAAACTCAATAAGGACCTTAAAAATGGTCCACATCAAAAAAAATCTTTAAAAATAAAAAATGTGTCCACAACTTTTCAGGATAAGCCGAGGTGGAAAGTGCCCTTGAAACAAATGCTATTAGCAAGACAGTGAATTTCTAGAAAGACCCTGCTTTGTTATGTGAAATTATGGTGCCTGGTTGGGAGGGCTTTTGGCCTGCCCAGACCAGGCCTGGGACAATTCTCCCTGATATACAGAGACCAATTCACATTAAGACCACAAGCCTGCTGGGAGGCAAAGGGCTCTGTGTCAGGGGAACCCAGGGCCACTCTGACGATTGATGATTCTCCAGGATTCATAGGACTCAGAATACAGGCATGCTCACAGCTAGGATTTACGGCAGCCAAAGGACACAAAGCAAATCAGCGAAGGGAAGGGCACATGGGGCGAGGTCCAGAGAAAACCAGGCACTGCTTCCAAGAGTCTTTCCCTCGTATGGAAACATACACACCACGATATGTACAATAGAGAGCCAATGGGAATTTGCTGTGTGACTCAGGGAACTCAAACAGGGGCCCTGTAACAACCCTGTCTCTTATACACATCTTAATATTCTCGTTCTCTCCTGGCCAAAGAGGCTTCACAGAATCTAGCAAGATCTTTCAAGAACTTTCTAAAAATTCCCACCATTTGACCCAGCAATTCTATTTTGGGGTGGGGCGGTGNGGAGGCAGGTGGGAGGGAGGTTCAAGAGGGGGGAGACATATGTATACCTATGGCTGATGCGTGTTGATGAATGGCCAATGCAATATTGTAAAGCAATTATCCTTCAATTAAAAATAAATACATTTTGAAAAAAGAGTCTCTCCCTGTGGGTAGCATGGGACGTGCTTAATTCCTTCAGCAACCAGCCATAACAACACGTCAGGGCTGTCTTCTAGGGAGGAGCATCTGAGCCTCGGGACCCAGATTTTTACTGGGGTCTGGTCACACAGGCATCACCCACATGGACTGCACAGTCTAGACACAGCGAGCTCCCTGGATCACTTAAGGAAAGATGCATATGATTGTAGGACACTGTTTACCAGTGAAGTTCCCAGATGCCAGCCAAGGCCAGCCTTACCAGTGGGTCTTTGCAGCAGCCTCAGGCCACCTGCACAAACTCTTTTCTACACAGATCCAGTCCCTCAACCCCTGTTCCATGAGACTCTAAACAGCCGGGTCCTTAATCAAAGCCCCCTGACAGGAAGAGATCCCAAAGAGGAACTCATGGGGGCAGGACACATCCAGGCCGGAGGCTCAGCTCATGAGCCTCATGACTTGGGGAAGAAATGATTGGCTCTGATGGCCGGTGATCCAGCCTCCCTGGATGGTGTGTTACTCTAGAAAAAAATATGTATCTGGGGGCTTCCCATGTGGCTCAGCTGATAAAGAATCCGCCTGCAATGCAGGATACTTGGGTTCAATCCCTGGGTTGGGAAGATCCCTAGAGAAGGGAAAGGCTACCCACTCCAGTATTCTGGCCTGGAGAATTCCATAGACTGTATAGTCCATGGGGTTGCCAAAAAAAAAAGAAAAAAAGTGTCTGGGAACTAAAAAAAATGATCACTGTGGGTCCTCAGGATGAGGCCCATTGCAGTCTGTGGCCTTAGCCCTGAGCCAGCTAATGGCAGCACTGGAACAGAATGAGGCCTATGGGGCTGCACAGGTTCAGTGCTCGATAGTGCCACCNCCAAAAAAAAAAGAAAAAAAGTGTCTGGGAACTAAAAAAAATGATCACTGTGGGTCCTCAGGATGAGGCCCATTGCAGTCTGTGGCCTTAGCCCTGAGCCAGCTAATGGCAGCACTGGAACAGAATGAGGCCTATGGGGCTGCACAGGTTCAGTGCTCGATAGTGCCACCATATGGCCAAGAGGGAAAACAGCAATCGCGGACTGATAACCCTCTTGGAAAATGAGCACTGCCATGAATTACTTGGCAGGACAGCTACACAGCAATAGAGTCAGATGTTGCCAGTGAATTCCCAAGACAGTGGAAATGTCTATGTTTTGTACTGAATGTTTCTTGAAATAACTGGGCCATTGGCTAGGGGTATGGAAAATAACTCTTTCTGTGGATTCAGATAATTTAAGTTGGTTGGTTGGACTTTGAAAGAATGGTGAGAAAGTGGTTCTAATAAAGGAGGTGAGACCGTATTTGTAGCCCATGTTTACTGTCGTTATATAAACAGTTTTACTGTGTGGTCTCAATTTCATAAATATGTGTATACATGTTCAAGCAGGAAAAAGAAACTACAACCTGAAAAGGTCAGTTTACTCACGGTTCACGGAATGCTTTTTTTTCTTTGTGTTTTTATGTTTTTTTTGATGATAAAGCCATCTTACCTTCACAATATGAGAAAGACTAGCAAAGAGGTTTTTTCTATAATGACTGAAAAGAGATGTACCATACTAGGGGACAATTGGGTGTAAGATGAGGATAGTTTTTTCCCCCACTTCTTCATACATTGATGGACTTTCTAAATTATTCACAATGATCTTCAGTTAGGAGAAAGGGAGCTTTTTTTTAAAGCTTAAGCCAGGGGACTTCCCTGGTGGATCAATGGTTAAGACTCCATACCACCAAAGAATGGGGCCCAGGTTTGCTCCCTGGTCAGGGAACTAGATCCCACATGCTGCAACTAAAACCCAGTGCAGCCAAATAAATAAATAAGAGGCTAAGCTAGGTGTTTGGGTTTGTGGTAGGTTTGAGAGGAAAAACAGTGATGGGGGTGGGGGAGAGAAGAGAGAGGCAAGGAGACTTTTTTCCAAAGATACCCCCCAGGCAAGGGCCTGGGGAAATTCAGGGAGCATGTAACCACCCAGGGTCAAATATCTGGTAGGTCCCTAATGTGGGGCTCCCATCCAGGGAGGCTGCATGGTAATGATTACCTCCCCTGAGGGAGGGCTCGCCCAAGAACTGTAACTGGGGTAGAGTGAGCCACAGGAGGAGCCAGGAGCAGAAACAAAGATGGAGAAAAGCGAGCCAGGAGGAGCAAAGAGGACCTGTTGGAGGGGCAGCCAGGGCAGGGAGACCAGAGAACTGGGTGACTTTGCAACTAGGTGTGAAGGTATGAAGGAGGGCAGGGGGTGGAGAGGGAGCAACTGGAGAAGGTGGCACAAAGTGGTAGGGCTGTGAGCAAGTCAGGGATGGCGGGAGTTTGGACAGGTTGAAGTGACTGCATCCTGGAAGGAGCATGGCGTAGGCAGGAAGCAAGGGCAGTGAGGCTGCTGTGAGGAGTCAGGGAGGTGTTAATGGATGGTCCCTAATACTGGGACAACCAGAAAAAAACAGGCAGACTTCCCCTCAGAGAGAGAGAAACCCTTTGGCCAAAATAGACAGAAACCCCTGTGAGTCTTTCCACTGACTCAAAAGGTGAGAAGAACACGAGAACAGTCTGCAGATGGTAAAGCAAAACGCACACTTAGAAAGTCACCAACCTCCCTCCTCCTAGGTGATGAAAACCAGCAGAAGCCCTGTTGCTTCTAGGCCTTGTCAGTCATCCTAGAGGACTAAGAAAGGGCCTGGGGTTTCCAGAGGAACCAGTGGCTTTCCCAGCAAGAAGATCATGGGGCTGGGTGGAGGGGGTGGTGGATAAGGGCCACAGATGAGAAGGGAGTGGGTGTCTGTAGGAACCTGGAATGGGCCAGGCAGGCCCTGGAGTAGCCCCAGCTCTCAGCTGATCCTGAGGGGCCTGGGGAAATTCAGGGAGGCCCAGGAGGTCATGTAACCACCCAGGGTCAAATATCTGGTAGGTCCCTAATGTGGGGCTTGAACTATCTGGATAGCTCCCAAGTCCTCCTGGCTAGTCTTCCTGGTTTGTTACCCACCAAGACCCAGAAGATGTTCCTCTAAGGGGATCTGGAAGGTGAGGAGCTATCCTCTACCTAGTTGCCCAAACTGGAACCCAGGAATCAGCCTTAACTCACTCCATCCCGTCCCCCTCCAGCTCCTGAAGCCAGAGGAGATAGCAAAACTCCGAACTGACTGTCCTCCCCAGGGGGCCAGCCTCACCAGACAGTCGTCTGCAGAATGGCCCCCGATGGTCATTGCCATCTCCCAGCCCTGATACCTCCTCATCTTCTCCTGACTGACTAGCAGTCCACCCAAGCAGGCCCGCCAGGGTCTGGCTCTGCCCTGAAGGCTCTGAAAGAGTGCACGGTGGCCACCTCTCTACAGCCTCGTCTGACTGTCACACCCCTGTTCCTGTGGCCCTGCCCCTGCATCTCACAGCACGGACCTACTCTCTGGCCTGCCTCTCCCAACTGCCCTTCATGGGCAGGTCCCAGGTTTGGCCACTTTTCTGTCCTCTTGTGATCTCCCAGGCCTGGACATACCATCTCTGTGGGTGGAACTGAATATTCCAAGTGAGAAGGCGTCTCAGAGAGATGACACAGCTCAGAGACCCTCAGGCACAGCCTCTAGCAAAAGCTGGCGAGCTCCGGTCCAATGGTCTCCACCCCTGCTCCCACTGTTTCCAAGTCAACAGGCTGACAGCAGCCACGCTAACTTCATCTCTCTCCAGTGACTTAACACTAGAGTGAGCCTTCATTTTGCTGCTGCTTCTTGCACTTTGTTCAGAAAGGCTTCTCCAGATCTTTGGGATCCTTGACTGTCTGGGAACTCAGTACTGGGGAAATCTCATGAGAGGTGACATAAGCTTACGGGATGTTTTGGCTCCACCTAACACAGGGCCACCTACCCACAGCTTCACGGTGCAGTCATAGGAGCCACTGAGGACCTTAGTGTC
The DNA here is from genome assembly GCA_006410615.1 of Neotragus moschatus. Taxonomy (NCBI): domain Eukaryota; kingdom Metazoa; phylum Chordata; class Mammalia; order Artiodactyla; family Bovidae; genus Neotragus; species Neotragus moschatus. Next base: position 10,142,643 of record SJYA01002795.1, on the reverse strand, counting down.
ATCCACACAGAAGTTACAGGAACTCACAATGTGCTCATGTCCCCTCATAATTTTAAATGGGATCTGAAAAAAGGATAGACTGAATGAGTTCAGAAGGGTGCAGAACACCAGATCAATATTTTTTAAATCAATAGCATTCTTATACACTTGTAATGAACAACACAGAAAGAATTAAGAAAATATTACACTTGCAAAAGCATCAAAATAGGAATAAATTTAATCAAAAAGTATAAAAATTATACACTGAAAATTACAAAACATTGTTAAGAGAAATTTTAAGACTTAAATAAATGGAAAAGCATCCCATGTTCATGGATTAGCAGACTTACTATTCTTATGAAAATATTCTCTGAAGTGTTTATAGTAATATATTTGTTTATTTATTTATCATGTATTCAACATCATCCTTCTGGCAGACTTCTTTTCTGAAATTGTCAAGCTGATCCTACAATTTATAAAGAAACTCAAGGAAAGCAGAACAGCCAAAACAGTCTTGAAAAGGAACAAACATACAGGGACTCACAATTTCCAATTTCAAAACAATGTTCAAAACATACAAAGAGACAGTCGTCAAGCTGGTGTGGTACTGGCATAAAGACAGACATACAGATGGATGGACTAGAGTTGAGAATCCAGGAATAAGCACTCGTGGTTTTGGTCACTTGATTTTCATAAAGGGCGCCAAGATAAATACAAGGGGAAAGAAAAATCTTGTCAACCAGTTGTGCTGGAACAAGTGAATATCCACATGCAAAAGAATGAAGTTGAACACTTACTTCATACCATATGCAAAAATTAACTCAAAATGGACCAAGACCTCAATGTGAGTGCTAAAATTACAAAACTCTTAGAAGAAAACATGGGTGTAAACCTTTGTGGATTTGCAGTGACCTCTTAGATACAACAATGAAAGTACAGGCAGCAGCGATGACAATGATACACTGGACATTCAACTCAGTTCCGTTCAGCTCAGCTCAGCTCAGCTCAGTTCAGGTCAGTTCAGTTCAGGCCAGTTCAGGTCAGTTCCATTCAGCTCAGTTCAGTTCAGTCGCTCAGTCTTGTCCGACTCTTTGCGACCCCATGAATCGCAGCACGCCAGGCCTNCTAGAGCTTTCTAGGCAGAGTTCTTTTGGGGTTTATGGGGATGGAGATGGAAACGGCAACCCATTCCAGTATTCTTGCCTGGAGAATCCCATGGTCAGAGGAGCCTGGCTGGCTACAGTTCACAGGGTGGCGAAGAGTTGAGTTTTAGGCCAGCTTTTTTACTCTTTTCTTTCACCTTCATTAAGAGGCTATATGTAGCATCCCACGAATACATTCTACAAGTTTTCCTGCCTGCCTCTCTGGCCGGGACTTGGTCACATTCTGCAGGGCATTGGGAATCCAGGAGCAAAGACCTCAGCCCAGGAGTGTGTGATGGGCTCCTGCTCTAAGGAATCAGGGTGGGAGATGGGTGAGGCCACCACACAGGCGGTACCTGACGTCAGGTCACTGCCAGAGCCAGCTGATCAGGGCTCTAGATGGAGCGCAGGGAGAGACCACCCCCACGGCACCCCCATCCACCAGGAGCGTCAAGGAGGACAGGGGCATTTGGGCTAGCTTGGAGGTCAGCAAATCAGAGGGAAGAGGAGAACAGAGAAATGAGCTCGAGCCAAAATGGCTTGGAAAATGCTGGTCAGATCTTCCAACTTCATCTTAAGTGAGCCAAGGAGAGGTTTAGAGTCAATTATTTTTAAAATTTGTGACACATCTGTGTGTGAGTATGTATTATTTAAAGGCCAGAGTGAAGTATTAGCACTGAGAATGTTCTCTAGCAAACCATCTCAGGAGAGTCGGATGAAATCATCTGAAACATTCTTGTATCCTGCACCTTCATTTCAAAAGATGATTTGTAACATTTTCACTGAGCTACACAACCACATTAACCTGGCTGTATAAACACCTCCGAAGTGTTCTGTTTTCAGTCACTGCTCCATTCTATTTTTCCTGAACTGCTTTCTCTTACTCCAGTTCTTAATTAGGACTTTTTTTGTTTCTCTTTGCCAGAGTACTCCCTTGAGTAACTATTTCTTCAAAGAGACACATCCTTTCTGAGCTTTTGCAACTCTAAAAAAAAATGTCTTTTTGTTGGCTTTATCAAAGACAGAAGTTTGGCCAGGCAGAGGATATTAATACCTAGGTCACCAAGTTTCCTCCCAGAGCTTTATATAACACCTCAACTTCTGTTAACTTAATGGATCATAAAATCCTGCAGCCAAAAAAATTTAATCCACCTGAATAGGCGGGCACCCAAGACTAGTTAAATCCATCAGGGGGCAACCAGTCAATGGAATACTCTCCAAAAAAATGAACAAGGGGATACTTGTATATGTATGGCTGAGTCCTTCANTTCCTCCCAGAGCTTTATATAACACCTCAACTTCTGTTAACTTAATGGATCATAAAATCCTGCAGCCAAAAAAATTTAATCCACCTGAATAGGCGGGCACCCAAGACTAGTTAAATCCATCAGGGGGCAACCAGTCAATGGAATACTCTCCAAAAAAATGAACAAGGGGATACTTGTATATGTATGGCTGAGTCCTTCACTGTTCACCTGAATCTATCACAACATTGTTAATCAGCTATCACTTCAGTTCAGTCACTCAGTCGTGCCCGACTCTTTGTGATCCCGTGAACTGCAGCACAATGGTCCCTGTTCATCACCAACTCCCAGAGTTTACTCAAATTCATGTCCATCAAGTCGGTGATGCCATCCAACCATCTCATCCTCTGTCATCCCCTTCTCTTCCCGCCCTCATTCTTTCCTAGCATCAGGGTCTTTTCAAATGAGTCAGTTCTCTGCATCAGGTGGCCAAAGTAATGGAGTTTCAGCTTCAACATCAGTCCTTCCAATGAATATTCGGGACTGATTTCCTTTAGGATGGACTGGTTGGATCTCCTTGCAGTCCAAGGGACTCTCAAGAATCTTCTCCAACACCACAGTTCAAAAGCATCAATTTTTTGGTGCTCAGCTTTCCTTATAGTGCAACTCTCTAATCTGCTATACCCCAATACAAAATAAAAGGTTAAAAAAAAAAAAAAAGAACAAGGAAGCTTGTTCTTTTGGAACAAAAGCTTTTCTTTTCTTATGGAAAGAAAAATTGTTAAACCAATTGTAGAAGAGGTCTAAGGTACCCTTCCATTTATGTTAAAACAAAAAAGGAAAGGATCAGAATACACTTGTGGGTATGTGCATAGAATACTTCTTTAAGGATATAGAAGGAACTAGAAACGTCTGTTGTCTCTGTAGAGGGAAAGGGGGTAGTTGGGGAGGCAGAGGTGTTACAGAGACTGTTAACTGAAAAAAAAATCGAACAAAACACTTTTTATATCTATTGAATTTGATCTTGGGGATATTCTATGGACAACCGAAGTAAAACACAACTCCTATGGCCTTCTCTAATTTTACTTGAAAATCAGAATAACTATCAGAAATAAGTTAAACAAAGCACTGGCAACAGCCTGTGCTTTCTCTTCAAGCAGACTTCCCCATGGAGGTCCGAATGCACCCCTGCAGGGGTGCCGACAAAGGCAGTCAGCCATTCAGCAGATCCAGTTGTGGACTTGGCTCCGAGATCCTCTGCCGTGGCAGAAGCCTCCATCTCAGTTTGACCCCAGGCTTTTCCATCTGTCTGGGGACAGCCTTGCTCCTTCATGCAGTTCAGGCACTGGCCACCTGTAGATTACGTGTCCCTCCAATCTTGCATTGAGCTTGACCATCTCTTGCCACATGAGCACTCCATTCTTCCTTCATCCCAGAGACATATCCTTGTTTCCTTCTCTATTTCCCCTACCTGATCCCCACCCCGCCCCCAACACCTCCTGTATATGTAGGGTTGACCAGAAAGTTTGTTCAGCTTTTTCTGTAACTTCTTATGGGAAAACCCAAACAAACTTTCTGGCCATCCCAATGTGCTGATTTTTCTGCATCTCCCCTGCATTCCTCCTTACTTTTCTCTCATACTTATTGTTCCTTTATACTTTTTCTCAGAGAATCCCATGTGCTGGTTTTCTAATTTTCTGTTTCAGTTCTCTGATCTGATTTTTAAAACCTCCGTGGAGGATTTGGGCTTTGAAAATCCTCTTTTTCATCCCCAAGAATTCTCCCTGTTCTGTTCACAGATTATCTCCTCTTCCCAGCCAACAGCCTTCTTTTCTAGCAATGCATTGTCTTTCAACTAGCACTTAGAATGCACAGTAGTGTTGTCGGGTTTTTATTCCTGTATTTTATTGTTATTTGCTGTTGCTTCTAGTGCTGTTTCATGGGTGACAGGGCTCTTTCAATCCTCCCAGGGCATGCACTTGCGAGTGTTACCATGGAGACATTTGAGGGGCTCAGACAGAGTCCCACAGGGTCTGGGTTGCATAGGGTCCTCTTTCCCAGGATGGTTTCCTGAGCTGCCCCGCCCCTCCTCCAGTTGCCCCACTGCAGGCGCTTCGTCCTCTAGGTCCCCTTCCTGCTCTTGAGCTTCCAGCCACTATTAGGAGCAAGCCACAGCCCCTCCCCTTGGGGGCGGGTCTTACCTTGGAGAGGGGCTCCTGGTCACCCCATAACACCTTCTGGGTCATCCAGGGCATCCAAAGAGTATCGGGTGGTGGCGATTCATCATCCACAGCCAGGGGGTTAAGCGAGGGCAGCAGCCGGCTGCGCCGCGCCTGCAAGAGCGATAGCCTGAAGCGGCCACAGGCCCTGACCATGTCTACCCATGGCAGCTTGCTGGGCCGGCGATGCGTAACATCGCGGACGTGGAGCAAGGAGAGCGGCAAGTTACTTTTCTGGGGCGTCTCCTTCCCATCCTTGCCGGATTTTTTTGAGGAGCCGGGGGTATCCGGGGACTGGGAGGCCATCTCGGAGCCCGGCCTGGCCACGAACGGTGGCGCCACGCGCCCCCGCCCCCACCTTGGGACCCGCGTGCCCTCCCTGAGCCGGGCGATCTCACTGCCTCCTCTCACCCCGCAGCACGGGTTACTCCCAGGAAAATGGGCTTCGGGTTTCTGGGCACAAGAGGAATGAGGCCAAATGTGCGAAACCGTTTGTAGGGGCTCCTGGCCAACCCACTTCACGTTCCACAACAGAGAAATGACCCATAAGGTATAGAATATACCCTGGATTAATTAAAACGCAGCTGGTAGGGGTAGGTACACACAATATATAAGGGCATGAAGGAAGTATGTCATAATGCTAGTGAAAAACCAAAGAACAAAATATCACCACTCGTCCTGGATCAGGCTCAGTGCTAGGAAATGACTGCGTGAAATTAGAACAAAAGAGCAAGGGCTATCATCTCTGGGGTGTAGAAGTGTCTTTCTTCCTTCATTTTTCACAAGTGTTCTGATCGTTCTATGATGTTACTTTGACAATGGAAAAAAAAACTCTTTGCTCTAATTTTTCATTTTTTAAAAAATATTTACTTTGCTAGTTTTGGCTGCATCAGGTCTTAGTTGCCCCACAGTATGTGGGATCTTAGTTCCCTGACCAGGGATCAAACCCATATCCCCTGCATTGGAAGGCAGATTCTCAACCACTGGACCGACCAGGAGAGAAGTACCCCCTTCTCTATTCTAAGTTTTTTGTTTGTTTGTTTGTTTTTAACATGGATCATTATTTTTAAAGTCTTTATTGAATTTATTACAATACTGCTTTTTCTTTTTAATGATTTCTGGTCATGAGGTATGTGGGATTTTGACTTCCTGCCCAGGAATCGAACCCACACTCCTTTGCATTGGAATGCTAAGTCTTAACCACTGGATGGCCAGGGACGTCCCCTGCTGCTGCTGCTGCTGCTGCTAAGTCGCTTCAGTCGTGTCCAACTCTGTGCGACCTCATAGACGGCAGCCTACCAGGCTCCCCTGTCCCTGTGATTCTCCAGGCAAGAATGCTGGAGTGGGTTGCCATTTCCTCCTCCAATGCATGAAAGTGAATTGTGAAAGTAAAGTGTCTGACTCATAGCAACTCCATGGGCTGCAGCCCACCAGGCTCCTCTGTCCATGGGATTTTCCAGGCAAGAGTACTGGAGTGGGTGCCATTGCCTTCTCTGGGGAAGTCCCCTGCACTCTCCTTTTCCCAAAGTCTCATCAGGGCAGATGAGACGGCCTCAGAGCAGGGACCCAGGGCTACAATGAAAACACCTGGAGCCTGTGTGATCCTGGATGTGGGCACACACTCTTCCACTCTTGGTCCCAGTGCCTTCCTCAGATACTTCGGTGGCTCCTTCCTGAAGAGGCTGAGGCCGCCTGCCCGGATCCTGGGGCTGTGCCGCCCACTGGGCTCCTGGCTCCCAGCACCAACCACAGGAGGGAGGAACCACACCCCCCCAGGAAAACAACGAGAATGGAAAAGCGACCACTCTGCTCCCATACGATTCCTTAGGTAAGTCAGACTCTCCTTATCTGAACCTAGCTTTCTTTACCACAAAACCAGAGAAAAGCCTTCACTTTTCATTTCTTTTTAAAAAAGTTTCAGGGAATGAAAATCAAGAAGAAAATAGGAAAATGCCATTTTAATTAAACTGTACAGTCTGAATTTCTTTCTCTGACACTAACAGAAGTTAAAAATAGAAATCAATTTCAGCAAACTTCCAAGGCAGGCTTTGAAATGTCAAGGTTTAAAAAAAAAAATTATTTCACAGCATGAATTTACATATAAATACAATCTGTACAATGTATTAACTGAGTGATCAGTGAACTTCCATCCTGGAGGAGATCTGGTATTGGGACAGGCAGGGGCAGAATTCAATTACTGCCTCCTTAGTGGAAGACGCTTCAGCCTGGAAGAGGAAATAAAAGAGAGAGTTAGATACGAATAGAAAAACTAGATGGCTCAGTGGGGGAGGAATATGGAAATGCCAGGCCTTTCCCTGAATCAAAGTGGCACAAAATACAGAGAGTGACCCACACCATGAAAGAAAGCAGCATTTAATCTGCACTCTTAAGATTCTGTTCCCCCCAAAACACACAGAGAGACTCACTCCACCTCTTATGCTAAGACCCATTTATAAAAGCAAGTTCTCATCCTGGTTTCACTTACCTATCTCATGTATGGCCCTTGGGAAGGAACTGAAAAAACAAAACACCGTGTTTGCTCTGGGGCCAAAAGCTCCTGAGCTGCCAGTCTGAAACTCAGCTTTGAGCACACAGGAATGCTCATGGCAGCTCTAACNCCTGGTTTCACTTACCTATCTCATGTATGGCCCTTGGGAAGGAACTGAAAAAACAAAACACCGTGTTTGCTCTGGGGCCAAAAGCTCCTGAGCTGCCAGTCTGAAACTCAGCTTTGAGCACACAGGAATGCTCATGGCAGCTCTAACACACCAAGCAGAGCTAGGTCACCCTGACTCTAGATCCTTGCTCTGCACCTCCAAACTGGCACACCGAAGGCCCCCCAACAACAGGACAGAAGAATATCCTGTGGTGGACCCTACTAAGGAATACTCCACGGCAATGAGGACGAACCAGTTGTTACTAGGACAGTACGGAGGAATCCTGCAGGCCAGATGCAAGAGCTCCTAGTANGAAGGCCCCCCAACAACAGGACAGAAGAATATCCTGTGGTGGACCCTACTAAGGAATACTCCACGGCAATGAGGACGAACCAGTTGTTACTAGGACAGTACGGAGGAATCCTGCAGGCCAGATGCAAGAGCTCCTAGTACACAGGTCCCTTAAATAAATCTCAAAAACAAGCAAGAGTAATCAGTGATGACAGAAGCCAGAATGGTTGCCTCTGGGGCTAGGGGTGGGGATCGTAAGTGAGCAGGGGTTTCTGGAGCACTGGTTTAGTCCTTGATCTAGGTAAATTCAGGTAGTGAGAATGCATGGAACGATGAGCTTATGATGTGAGTGCACTAAAGAGGGTATTCCATTGTATGATTCCAGGTCTGTGAAATTCTAGAATGGGCAAAGCTAACTTAGAGGGACAAGACGCAGATCAGTGTCTCCTGGGGAGAGGATGGAGATGGGGGAGGCGAGGTGGCAGACTGCAGTACCATCTAGAACTTGGCCATACCATCACTGAAGAAAAGCATCAGGGGCCCTTGACAAGAGTGAGACCTCAGCCAGGTGCTGGGGATGCAAGTAAGCTCCATATGGTTGTGACCCTCAACATGCTTCTTGCGGAGGGACTTCCCTGGTGGTCCAGTGGTTAAGAACCAGCCTCGTGAGGCAGGGGATGTGGGTTCGATCCCTGGGTCCAGGAACTAAGATCCCACATGCTGCAGAGCAATGAAGCCCCTGTGCCACAACCAGAGAGTCCATGTGCTGCAACAAAAGATCCCGCATGCTGCAATTAAGACCCAACGCAGCCAAACAAAGTAAATGGAAAAAAAAAAAAAGCGCTCCTTGCAGGAGACAGATGCAGACACGTAACACACAGAGTGGAGTGAGGCACAAAAGATGGACAGGCCCCCTGTCTCTCTGTGGAGAGTCTAGGAGGCTTAGGGTTGAGGGGCTATGGAAACTATACCTTTCATAACCACGAGAATAATATTTAAATACACTTCACACCTCTGCCCCTGCCTTCTCCCCATCCCAGGCCCTGCCTCAGTGACAAGTGCTCTCAGGAGTGTAAGAACCCCTCCAGTCCTCTTCTCTCCAAAGATGTACATACAGGTGTACATGGAGAAATCCAAAGGACTGAGGATGACAGTACCAACTGTATACACTATTCTGTAGCTTCTGGCCTCTTATTGTTAAGTTTCAGGTGCCAATCAGCAA
>SJYA01002795.1:10088843-10132068 GCA_006410615.1 Neotragus moschatus | reverse complement strand
GCTAAGTCTTAACCACTGGATGGCCAGGGACGTCCCCTGCTGCTGCTGCTGCTGCTGCTAAGTCGCTTCAGTCGTGTCCAACTCTGTGCGACCTCATAGACGGCAGCCTACCAGGCTCCCCTGTCCCTGGGATTCTCCAGGCAAGAATGCTGGAGTGGGTTGCCATTTCCTCCTCCAATGCATGAAAGTGAATTGTGAAAGTAAAGTGTCTGACTCATAGCAACTCCATGGGCTGCAGCCCACCAGGCTCCTCTGTCCATGGGATTTTCCAGGCAAGAGTACTGGAGTGGGTGCCATTGCCTTCTCTGGGGAAGTCCCCTGCACTCTCCTTTTCCCAAAGTCTCATCAGGGCAGATGAGACGGCCTCAGAGCAGGGACCCAGGGCTACAATGAAAACACCTGGAGCCTGTGTGATCCCGGATGTGGGCACACACTCTTCCACTCTTGGTCCCAGTGCCTTCCTCAGATACTTCGGTGGCTCCTTCCTGAAGAGGCTGAGGCCGCCTGCCCGGATCCTGGGGCTGTGCCGCCCACTGGGCTCCTGGCTCCCAGCACCAACCACGGGAGGGAAGAACCACACCCCCCCAGGAAAACAACGAGAATGGAAAAGCGACCACTCTGCTCCCATACGATTCCTTAGGTAAGTCAGACTCTCCTTATCTGAACCTAGCTTTCTTTACCACAAAACCAGAGAAAAGCCTTCACTTTTCATTTCTTTTTAAAAAAGTTTCAGGGAATGAAAATCAAGAAGAAAATAGGAAAATGCCATTTTAATTAAACTGTACAGTCTGAATTTCTTTCTCTGACACTAACAGAAGTTAAAAATAGAAATCAATTTCAGCAAACTTCCAAGGCAGGCTTTGAAATGTCAAGGTTTAAAAAAAAAAATTATTTCACAGCATGAATTTACATATAAATACAATCTGTACAATGTATTAACTGAGTGATCAGTGAACTTCCATCCTGGAGGAGATCTGGTATTGGGACAGGCAGGGGCAGAATTCAATTACTGCCTCCTTAGTGGAAGACGCTTCAGCCTGGAAGAGGAAATAAAAGAGAGAGTTAGATACGAATAGAAAAACTAGATGGCTCAGTGGGGGAGGAATATGGAAATGCCAGGCCTTTCCCTGAATCAAAGTGGCACAAAATACAGAGAGTGACCCACACCATGAAAGAAAGCAGCATTTAATCTGCACTCTTAAGATTCTGTTCCCCCCAAAACACACAGAGAGACTCACTCCACCTCTTATGCTAAGACCCATTTATAAAAGCAAGTTCTCATCCTGGTTTCACTTACCTATCTCATGTATGGCCCTTGGGAAGGAACTAAAAAAACAAAACACCGTGTTTGCTCTGGGGCCAAAAGCTCCTGAGCTGCCAGTCTGAAACTCAGCTTTGAGCACACAGGAATGCTCATGGCAGCTCTAACTCACCAAGCAGAGCTGGGTCACCCTGACTCTAGATCCTTGCTCTGCACCTCCAAACTGGCACACCAAAGGCCCCCCAACAACAGGACAGAAGAATACCCTGTGGTGGACCCTACTAAGGAATACTCCACGGCAATGAGGATGAACCAGTTGTTACTAGGACAGTACGGAGGAATCCTGCAGGCCAGATGCAAGAGCTCCTAGTACACAGGTCCCTTAAATAAATCTCAAAAACAAGCAAGAGTAATCAGTGATGACAGAAGCCANCCCTGTGGTGGACCCTACTAAGGAATACTCCACGGCAATGAGGATGAACCAGTTGTTACTAGGACAGTACGGAGGAATCCTGCAGGCCAGATGCAAGAGCTCCTAGTACACAGGTCCCTTAAATAAATCTCAAAAACAAGCAAGAGTAATCAGTGATGACAGAAGCCAGAATGGTTGCCTCTGGGGCTAGGGGTGGGGATCGTAAGTGAGCAGGGGTTTCTGGAGCGCTGGTTTAGTCCTTGATCTAGGTAAATTCAGGTAGTGAGAATGCATGGAACGATGAGCTTATGATATGAGTGCACTAAAGAGGGTATTCCACTGTATGATTCCAGGTCTGTGAAATTCTAGAATGGGCAAAGCTAACTTAGAGGGACAAGATGCAGATCAGTGTCTCCTGGGGAGAGGATGGAGATGGGGGAGGCGGGGTGGCAGACTGCAGTGCCATCTAGAACTTGGCCATACCATCACTGAAGAAAAGCATCAGGGGCCCTTGACAAGAGTGAGACCTCAGCCAGGTGCTGGGGATGCAAGTAAGCCCCATATGGTTGTGACCCTCAACATGCTTCTTGCGGAGGGACTTCCCTGGTGATCCAGTGGTTAAGAACCAGCCTCGTGAGGCAGGGGATGTGGGTTCGATCCCTGGGTCCAGGAACTAAGATCCCACATGCTGCAGAGCAACGAAGCCCCTGTGCCACAACCAGAGAGTCCATGTGCTGCAACAAAAGATCCCGCATCTGCAATTAAGACCCAACGCAGCCAGACAAAGTAAATGGAAAAAAAAAAGCGCCCCTTGCAGGAGACAGATGCAGACACATAACACACAGAGTGGAGTGAGGCACAAAAGATGGACAGGCCCCCTGTCTCTCTGTGGAGAGTCTAGGAGNTGCAATTAAGACCCAACGCAGCCAAACAAAGTAAATGGAAAAAAAAAAAAAGCGCTCCTTGCAGGAGACAGATGCAGACACGTAACACACAGAGTGGAGTGAGGCACAAAAGATGGACAGGCCCCCTGTCTCTCTGTGGAGAGTCTAGGAGGCTTAGGGTTGAGGGGCTATGGAAACTATACCTTTCATAACCACGAGAATAATATTTAAATACACTTCACACCTCTGCCCCTGCCTTCTCCCCATCCCAGGCCCTGCCTCAGTGACAAGTGCTCTCAGGAGTGTAAGAACCCCTCCAGTCCTCTTCTCTCCAAAGATGTACATACAGGTGTACATGGAGAAATCCAAAGGACTGAGGATGACAGTACCAACTGTATACACTATTCTGTAGCTTCTGGCCTCTTATTGTTAAGTTTCAGGTGCCAATCAGCAAGCAGCCTATGTTTTCTGACTGCTATGCTCAGCACACTCCATCACACCTTCTGGATGGGCATCAAGAGGCTTCCACGTGTGCAAGTGCCTCTCTGCAGGAATGACTTATTACGTGGCCCCAAATAGTCAAGGGTGATGATATCAGGTGTTGGTAACAGCCTCTCTGGGCCTTGCTTTCCCTGCCTATGAACTGAGGGGACACGAGTCACAGGGTGTGTGGGGATTAAAGGAGCCCACACCCATGTGGGTGCCTCACAGTGCCTGGCCCATCAAATCAGCACTGGCACATGCCTTGAGAAAAGGGAGACATGAAACAGCACAGCTTCTTCAGGGGGCTCTGGATTAAACTGAAATGCTCATTTCTTTGTGTTTTTGAACCATGAGAATGTCCTGTCTACTGGGAAGACATAAATGAAACAGAACATGGGGCTGGCACTTGTCTTTCCAGATAGCAAAATAACTATGAGCCCATAGGAATTAAAACAGAATGGATGGGCTTCCTTGGTGGTCCAGTGGTTAAGATCTGCCTTGCAGGGGACACTAGTCCGACCCCTGGTCCAGGAAGATCCGACGTGCCTCGGAGCAACTAAGCCCGCACATCACCACTACTGAGCCTGTGCTCTAGAGGCTGGGAACCACGACTGCTGAGCCCATGCTCCCTAGAACCCATGCTCCACAACAAGAGAAGCCTGTTTTGTCTCTCTTCATCCTGAGCCCACAGCTGGACTTCCCCTACCCAGTCCTGTGGTAGACCGCAGGGTCATCAAGCTGCCCTGGGCTATGGGCTGGAAGGGAAGAGAAGCCAGGACTTGCAGGCAGGGCCATAACAACCTCCAAAACCATCTTCCAATCCATTCCCCTCCTCTGAGGGTCACATGCTACAGTGGAACAAACTGGGATCCTGAGTAACTTTCTCAATCCCATTGATGCTTGGTTGGCTGAGCCACTGGGATTCAGGGGTTCTTTTAAATCACAGCTCGTTTACTCACTCTCACTGATATTTACAACTGGCCATCTATCTGGAGAAAGTTAAGTTGGATGCCCATTCCACTTTGTTCACAAAAAAAGGAAAATAAAACAACTCAAATAAACTAAATGAAAACAAAACTGAAAAAGCATGAGGACAGTCTACATACATATACAAAATCTTACATTAGGGAAGGCCTTTAAAAGACAAAACGTAAAACACACCACCACCACCACCACCAAAAAAAACTAGGAAAATTGAGTGTACCAAAAATTAAAGCTTCTATTCAACAAAAGTCATATAACAGGTAACACTCTAGAACACAAAGGATGACTATTCAGAACTATTTTTTACTTTATAAAAAAGTTTTTATAAATTTTTAAATGTTAAAAAAAAGGGGGGGTTAGGGGGATACTTCTCTGGTGGTCCAGTGGCTAAGACTCTCTGCTTCCACTGCAAGGGTCACAGGTTTGCTAATACCAGACCACCTGACCTGCCTCCTAAGAAATCTGTATATAGGTCAAGAAGCAACAGTTAGAACTGGACATGGAACAACAGACTGGTTCCAAATTGGGAAGAGAGTAAGGAGTACATCAAGGCTGTATACTGTCACCATGCTTACTTAACTGATATGCAGAATACATCATGAGAAATGCTGGACTGGATGAAGCACAAGCTGGAATCAAGATTGCAAGAGAAATATCAATAACCTCAAATATGCAGATGATACTACCTTATGGCAGAAAGTGAAGAAGAACTAAAGACCCTCTTGATGAAAGTGAAAGAGGAGAGTGAAAAAGTNTTAGCATCAAAAGAACATAGTGTATGTGATCGTTAAAAATGACTAAACAAGTTGCATGAGCTCAAATTCTCCATCTCCAAATTCTGACCGAATTGTTCTCGTGAACTTCCAGTCATCAAACCAGCAGAAAACTACCTAGAGTAGAAACACTGTAAGGCATTAAAGCAGCTTTTATCTACCTAAAAAGAAGCTCCAAGGATTTCACAAATACAGTTTATTTTTCAAACCAGGTTAACAGATACCTGCAACTTTCTAGTATTATATTTTGGTCAGATATTTCCAAATTTGACGTCCCCAAACTATTTTTTTTTAATGCTAGTTTTTGGAAAATAACTCACAGACCAAATTAGGTTATTAACTATTACAAGGATATCAAGGGCCGTTCTGGGAAACAGCCATAAGTAACTTAGCCTTCAGGTACTGACACGTGTATTTTAAACTAAAGATCTGAACCACTATAGAGATGAGAAATACATTCACCCCAATTTTTCCAAACCTCACACTTTTTACTCCTCTCTGCTTTCTATCATTTCTTTGAAGGCTAGGTTAATTAACCAAACCGATATGTGTAAGTGGGCACTATAGTAAACTATAAAGTAGGTAAGAGAATTTTATGTCATTTATATATCTGGGCCCTATTATCAGATGTGTGTTAACCCAGCTTTCAAAGAGATGATAAACCAGTATAGTCATTTTAATGTGAGAAGTCAATTTAAGCTGGCAATGAATAGAAGTTGTCAACAGACACTGGGGGAGGAGGATGAGCTGTATTTACTGCTGAAAGGATTAGTTTTATTTGTTTATTTTTTGCTACATTAGCCAAAGGATTTAAAAAAAAGGCTCAGATCTCTACAATTCCTGTTCCATCTTTGTGTCCTAGATTTTTAATTTTTTTTTTTTAATGTCTATAAGTGAGAAAATTTGAGATACTAAGGACCCTTCTGTTAAAAAGTTTTTTTCAAAACAATTGAAGGTGTCTGAGACTGAAGAGCAACTACTATCATTTAGGTACAAGGTGGAAGCACTGATTTTCAAGTGTGGCTGATAAGCGAGGAAGAAACATGTATATTTGGGCGGCCCCGTGCTGGATTATGTTGGTGGGTGGAACGACGTGATCAGAGTTGTCCTGTTCTAGGGGGGGAGACTCTGGTGTCCATGCAAACGGATGGCGCAGAGCACTCTCGACTCACTGGGGCAGAAGACTGGGGGCAGCCGTGGGCCGAACGCCTCTCTTTCATCTATCTGCATCTTCTGAATCGGGAAGAATGGTGCAGGCTCCTGGGGTGCTGGCTCGCTAGCTGAAAAACATTAGGGTATTAATTACATACGCATGCCAAACATCAATGCACTTGAGTCTAAAACTGTCTATTTTCACCAGATAACACGTGCTTTTCTTCAGTACCCCCACTTAACCAGCTCATGTCAAATGCTGAGGAACACACAGGCCCGGCCTCTGACCTCATGGACATCTGAGCGGGTATGTCGGTCACCCAAGGACACCTGCAACCAGGTGCCCCAGTGGCCGTATCACCGAGGTGGCGACAGTGCTTGTAGTACACACTCATACCACCTGAGACCTAAAAGGCTGAAATACATCCTGGAGGGAGGGCCATCTCAGGAGAATAGACAGAAATAAGCAGAATGTCAGACTAGGTCCCAGCTCGGAAGGCTTCACATCACTCCAATTGTCAAAGAGCAGAAAAACTAAATATGAACAAATTATCATGTTCACATTAATAATCTCATTTTTAAAGAAGAGGTGATTTGGTTTTCAGAGATAAGACAGAGAGATAGGGCAAGTCTAGAAAAATATGTATCAAAGTGTTGGTGGTTATCTCTGGGAAAGGGGGATTCCAAGAGACTTAAGCTTTCTACGTTTCTAAATTTTTAAACTTTTCAAGTAACATATAATTGTGTAATTAAAAAAATAAGTTGCCTTTTTTTTCCACAGAAGAAATAAATAAATAGGCTGACATTTGTGGTCACCTACAAACAAACAGTCTCTTATATCTCTACATAACTTTTTGGTTAAAGGCCCTTAAAAATTATACCTAAGTCCATCACAGACTGACAAGGGCAAGAAGCACACTCCAAGACTGAGATGGGAGATTCTGTCTACACACTCAAGCATCTGAAAAGTCTCCCACCCTTGCAGATGGCCCCCATTCCTATGCCAGAACCCCTGGCTGGGGTAAACAGAACAGGTAGAACAGGCTACTAACCAAGCGTTAGANAGTCCATCACAGACTGACAAGGGCAAGAAGCACACTCCAAGACTGAGATGGGAGATTCTGTCTACACACTCAAGCATCTGAAAAGTCTCCCACCCTTGCAGATGGCCCCCATTCCTATGCCAGAACCCCTGGCTGGGGTAAACAGAACAGGTAGAACAGGCTACTAACCAAGCGTTAGACTCATTATAATGAGAACAGACACCACCTACCAAGTGCTACTTATGTGCCAGGCAATGCCCATCTGACAGGTGAGCCAGAGCACACAATGTGCCCTACAGAGAAGAAAGCAGAAGAACCCCTGTACATGTTATGACCCAAAGTTTCCCACTAATCCTGCCACCTTGTCATTAACCACATGAAAAAAAGGAAGTTTTTTTTTAATGAAAAATTTACTATTTTTTAATTCTTCTCAACTAGCACACATAGGAAAATCACTATTAGCAAACATAGCCATTCTAAAGATATACCATAGATTTATGCCAGAGAGGAGAAAAAAAAAGAACTCTGCTCCATCTCAATTAAAAATGCAAAAGATTATGAATGTCATGTCTTACTCTTTGTGACCCCATGGACCCACCAGGCTCTCCTTTGTCCATGGGATTCTTCAGGCAAGAATACTAGAGAGGGTTGCTGTTCTATAAATCATATAAATATTTTTGTATCTGTCTACTAAGGAAAGCAAAAATAAACAAATAAGACCTAATTAAACTAAAAAGCTTTTGCATGGCAAAGAAAACCATCAACACAATGAAAAGACAACTGAATGGAACAAATATCTGCAAATGACATGACTATTTAATAAAGGGTTAATATCCAAAATATTTAAATAGCTCATACAACTCAACATCAAAAAAATTTTTAAAGTAAACAACCCAATTAAAAAATGGGCACAAGACCTGAAGAGATATTTTTCAAAGAAGTCATACAGATGGCCAACAGGCACATGAAAAGATGTTCAACATCACTAATCAGCAGAGGAATGCAAATCAGAACACAATGAAAAAAACAAGACAAAAACACAAGCTATCACCTTACACTTGTCAGAATGCCTACCCTCAAAAAGACCACAAATGACAAATGTTGGTGAGGCTGCAGAGAAAAGAATTCTTGTACATTGCTGGCAGGAGTGTATACTGGTGCAGCCGCTGTGAAAAGTAATACAGAGATTCCTCAAAAACTAAAGAGAACTATCATCTGATCCAGCAATCCCACTCCTGAGTATATTTCCAGAAAAAAAAAAAAAAAAACACTCTATTTCGAAAAGCTACATCTACCTGAATGTTCACAGCAGCATTATTTGTAATAGCTAAGATATGTAAGCTACCTAAGTGCCCATCAACAGATGAATGAATAAAGGAGATATGGCACACACACACACGCACACGTGCACACATACACACACACACGCACACGTGCACACATACACACACACACGCACACGTGCACACATACACACACACACGCACACGTGCACAGGAATATTATTCAGCCACAAAAAAGGAAATGTAGCCATTTGCAACAACATGGATGGACCTGGAAGGTATTATGCATAGTGAAATAATTCAGACAGAGAAAGACAAACCCAGTACATTATCACTTACATGGGAGTATAAAAAAATAAAACGAATGAATGAATATAACAAAACAGAAACAGGCTCACAGACACAGAAAACAGTCCAGTGTTTACCAGTGGGGAGAGAGAAGGAGGGAGGGGCAAGGGAAGGGCAGGGGATTCAGTGACACTAACTACCACGTATAAAATAAGTAAGCTACAGGGTATTCCCTGGCGACCCGCTGGTTAGAACTCTGCACTTCTGCTGCCGAGAGTGCGGGTCTGGTCCTTGGTCAGGGAACTAAGATCCAGCGAGCTGCAAGGTACAGCAACACCACCAGCAAAAAAGCTACAAGGCTATATTGTTCAGCACAGGGAACAGAGCCAACATGTCAGAACACCTTTAAATGGAGCATAATCTATAAAACTTTTGACTCACTATGTCATATACCCGAAACATCATATTGTAAATTAACTATACTTAAATAAAACTTGTTTTAATTTAAAAAACACGAAACTTAAAAACATCATCAGTTGCTAATTATCCTGGTTAAAAATTGATACCAAATGAAGAAGCAGCTTCTCTATAGACACGACACTTTTCTTTTGCAGATTCCAAAGTCTGAAATATTTGACATACCTTGTGCCACAGATGATGCTTCAACCAAGTCAGTCTCTTGGGAACTTTTGGGGTCAGCTTCCCTGGTACCCTCCTGATCATCCTCACTGTCACCTTGCTCATCCTCAGAGGACGAAGACTTCTCATCAGAGGAGCTGGCGAAGATGGCTTTGAATAAGTCCATGGATGGGCGGCTACCCTCTCCTTCAGTCTGTGAATCCACATCTTTGTTTACTATCTGTATTAACAGTGAAATAAGAATCAGAGGTGAAGAGGCAAGGATGAAAAGAGCTATACATTCTAGAACACGGCACATGCACACACACAGGTACTTATGTTTATCCTCATGTGTGTAGGTCTCCATATCCACACATTTGCTAACTGAACAATGATCACTCACATATTATCATTTTGTGGTATTTTTCTGATTCAATACCTGCAGACCATGCTGACTGGTAGAAGCAGCTGAAACCACTCATGAAAACAGGTCATTAATCAGAACTGCAAGGGACCCAGAAAAAGGCAGCAGAGATTAGCACAGTACCTCTGTCCTGGTTCCAAAAGTCTATCTGAGGCTTCTATGGTGGTCCAGTGGTTAGGAATCCACCTTGCAATGCAACAGACACCAGTTCGATCCCTGGTCTGGGAAGATCCCACATGCTAAGGAGCAACTAAGTCTGTGAGCCACAACTACTAAGCCCATGTGCCCTAGAGCCCATGCTGCACAACAAGAGAAGCCACCAGTGAGAAGCCTGGGCACCGCAACAGGTAGTAGCCCCTGCTGCTGCAACTAGAGAAAGGCATCGTACAGCAACGAAGACCCAGCACAGCCAAAAAAAAAGTCTATCTAAGCCTTTAGAGGTCCAAACATGAAAGGTATCAAAGACAGTGACTCATTAAAAAGTGCTGAAAACTGGGGACCTGCACATTTGGATAGCAAGATCAAAGCAGTAAATCTTAAAGGAAATCAACTCTGAATATTCATTGGAAGGACTGATGTTAAGGCTGAAGCTTCAATACTTTGGCCACCTGCTTTGAAGAGCCAACTCATTGGAAAAAGACCCTGATGCTGGGAAAGAAGGAGGGCTGGAGGAGAAGGGGACGACAGAGGATGAGATGGTTGGATGGCATCACTGACTCAATGGACAAGTTTGAGCAAACTCCAAGAGATAGTGAGGGACAGGGAAGTCTGGCCTGTTGCAGTCCATGGGGTCACAAAGAGTTGGACATGACTGAGTGACTGAACAACCACACAATGGGGAGAGTGCGAGGAACACACTGACAAATGGTCCTGGAGCTCCCCTCTGCAATCACGGGTCACCCTTCCTAAAAGCAGCCCCAGGATGGAGGGTCAGGCTAGTGACTTTGTACGTAATCCATCCTATAAACAGGGACAAAGGTATGAAGAAGGCATGG
Organism: Neotragus moschatus; assembly: GCA_006410615.1. NCBI lineage: Eukaryota > Metazoa > Chordata > Mammalia > Artiodactyla > Bovidae > Neotragus > Neotragus moschatus. Next base: position 10,121,468 of record SJYA01002795.1, on the reverse strand, counting down.
TTCCCACATCCCAACAGCTTATCACCAGACAGACATGGGGTGATCTAAAGCACTAAGTGTAAACAGCAGCCACAAGCGTGGCTGAGATCAGAATCCACTTCAGCCCTTCCGTTTTACCACTGAAGGATGTAGGTCATGAACGACAAGAGTCTCTGTCAAAGACGCACATGTGCTATACCTATACACACACGTCACATGCCCCGGGTGGGCCTGGACTCTACCTGGTGGAGCTCTCGTTCTCAGCCAGCAGCCCCTCCCATACCCCACACCACCTCCAATTTCTGAAGCAGAGTTACAAATATGTGAAGAAAACCAATACAAGATGGAGTTTGTGACTGTGTAAAATCCTTTCCCATAGGCAAAAACTAAGGATATCACTGTCCACTAAAAATAACCAGGGCACCCTGGAGTAACGACCGACTCTAGAATTGGGGCTGAGATATAAAAAGATGAGCTTAGAACATCTAACTGTGCCCAGAAAGTGAGAACACGCTCACAGCATAAGAGGGATATACCAACAGCACACAGGAGCCAAACTGAATGGGCTTCAACTAACCAAACCAGGACAGCTGGAGCATTAAAATACGTTGGGACTTCCCTGGCAGTCCAGTGGTTAAGACTCCACGCTTGCACTTCAGGAAGCATGGGTTCAATCCCTGGTCAAGGAACTAAGATGCCACATGCCACCCAGTGCAGTCAGCAAAAATGACAGTACTCGATTATCCCTTTGGATAAAATAGGAAACCATGGGTCCACAGTGATAGAAATAATTTGATGAGGGACACAGTGTTTATATATTTCAGAGCTCTTCAATTTGTATTAAAAACAAAGTAAAATAATAAATAAATAAATGTACTTAACTACAAAAGGGAAAAGACTAACTTCCTCGTGGAGAGGTCTGGCAAATACCACCTTACTTGAGTAATCAAAGTGAGAATCAGGAACAGGACAAATCAGCGCCATGTGCACTTCTGGCAGGACACGCTGAGACCACAGCGGCACCCCTTCTGAAGTGTCCCTGCCAAAAACGCAGGCGCGGATCTAATCCTAAGCAAAGGCCAGACGAGCCCAAACTGAGGACTGTTCTATAAACCACTGGCCCATAATCTTCAAAAGTATCAAGATCATGAGAGTCAAGGAAAGACTGAGGAACTGTTCCAAGACTGAAGGAGGCTAGAGAGTCGCGGCAGCTCAATGCAACGGTGATGCTGCGCTGCACTCTTTGGCTATGAAGGACAGCTAGTGGGTCTCGAACGGGTTGGACCACTGAGCAATAGTAATGCCTCAATGTTGACTTGCTGATGGTGATGGATGTTCCGTGGTGGTATAAGAGAACGCCCTTCTTGGGACCTCCCCGGTGGTCCAGTGATTAGGAGCCCTTGAAATACAGGGGACAAGGATTTGATCCCTGGTCAGGGAACTAAGATGCCACATGCCGCCGGGCAGCTAAGCCTGAGAGCCACAGCTAGAGAGAGTCCGTGCACTGCAATGAAAGATCCCACATGATGAAACACAGATCCTGTGAGCCGCAACTAAGGCCCGCTGAGGCCAAATACATGCATAAAAAGAGGATGCCCTTCTTTAAAAGAAAACGTGGCTGTGCTGGGGCATGGCTGGCAATTTATACTCAAGTGGTTCAGGAAAAAAAGTTATCTACACTGGATCTAAACTTTCAAGATTGTTTCAAACTTTTCAAAGTTATAAAAATGTCAGGAGAGAGGCTAACAGCGAAGCACAGGAAATCATAGCCACAATTGCCTATGAAAGTCATGTATTTGATATTTTTATGACAAACCACAAACACCAAAGTCACATGCATGGACCATTACTGAATGACAGTGTTTGCAGACGGTCTTGACCTTTAATAGTGTCTGTATTATTAAATGTTCCTTGGGGTAGGAAATGGCAACCCACTCCAGGATTCTTGCCTGGAAAATGCCATGGACAGGGGAGCCTGGTGGAGTATAGTCCGTGGGGTCGCAAAGAGTCGAACACGATTGAGCAGCTGAGCAAATATGCACATTATTAAATGTACATGAGTATATAAGACATTCTACACTTAGCCACAGAAGAGGATTTGTTTATATTTTTTCCAGAACATAATAGGAGCTATACTGAAATCAAACAATAACAATATACACCAAACACACAACAACTACATCTACAAAGCTCCCTAACCACCACCACCACCACCTTCCACCAAAAGTGTACACATTCACAATTGTGGTGATTCAGAGAAAGAAATTAAGTAACTTAGAAAAGGGAAGAGACCCTCCTAGGGTCACAAGCTAATAACCAAAAAAGCAAGAACCAAGACATTTCAGCCAAAATTATCTAAATACTATCGCAACATGATCTGAGAAAATCTAGAAGGCTTTCGAACCCAATGACCATATCACAGAGCCAGAACCCCTGGGTTTTATACCATCAGACCCCAAGCGGCATGGTTCCAAATCCATGGTGGCATGGGAGATGGCTGCTGCTGCTGGGCTCAGCAGGAGGGGGACCACTTTTTCTGGTCGTAGGAGCTATGGCTCCAAGTGTCTGGAGTGAACGTCACTGCTGTGTTCCCCGGCCTGCCCTCCTGCCACTTGACTCCAGACAGAAACAGTCACGGGAAGTGCAAGGCAGAGCAAGGAAACAAAAGCCCCAGGTTTCTGACTGGAGGACTTAAAGGGTATGTCAGCAATATCAGGAAGAGGAGGAGCTGGATAGGGTGATCCAGGGTTAATGACTTTCTTTCTGCCTCACCTCTGAGCTCAGGGATCTGATCTTGAACAGCAAACCATAGCCTTTGATGACAGAACTATGGGATTAACTACCAGCCACGAGGAACAGCACACACAGGAAAGATCTGAAGAGTACTAGAAAGGCTTTGAAAACTTGAAAAACATTTCAACCAAGATGAGTTAGAACTTGTAGCCTGAACCTAATTAGGTCCACTGTCCACTTAAGCAAAACAAAACAACACAAAACATTGAGAGTCCCCTTAGAATTTAAACAAGACCCAGAATCTCATAACATTAACATTCAAAGTATCCAGAATGCAATCCAACCCTGAATAGGGAAAGTGTTAGTCACTAAGTTACATCTAACTCTTTGCGACCCCATGGACTGTAGCCCACCCGGCTCCTCCGCTCATGGGATTCTCCCAGCAAGAATACTGGAGAGGGTTGCCATTTCCTTCTCCAGGGGATCTTCCCAACCCAGGGATCAAACCCAGGTCTCCTGCATTGCAGGCAGATGCTTTAACCTCTGAGCCACCAGGGAAGCTAGCACCCGCTATTCCCAGGCATTCTCCCATCCAAGTACTAAGCAGATCTCTGCTTAGCTTCTAAGATCAGACGGGATCAGGTGCATTCAGGGTGGTATGGCCAGAGACAAAACTTACTTGGTACACAAACAAACAAGAAAATCTCAGCTTGCAAAAGAAAATCAACAGATACCAACCTCAAATGACAAAAATGTTGGAATTAGAAGACAGATTTTAAAGCAGCTATTATAACCATGCTTCAAGAATAAAGGCAAACAAATGGGAAGATTTTTTTAAAGTCTTAGCAAATAAATAAAAGATATAAATACAATAACCCAAGTTAAAAATTCACTGGATGGACTCAATAGCAGAATGGAAATGGCAGAGAAAAGACTCAGTGAACTTAAAGACAAATCAAGAGAAATTATCTGATGTAAACAGAGGGGAAAAAAAGACTGAAAAACAGAATAGAGGCTCAGAGATCTAATAGTACAAATTCATTTAATGTCATCACAGTCTCAAGAGAAGCATGAGAATATACGCAGAAAAATATATCTGGGGGAATTCCCTGGTGGTTCAATGGTTAGGATTCTGCAATTTCACCACTGAGGACTTGGGTCCATCACCAGTCAGGAAACTAAGATCTCATAAGCCACTCTGTGTGGCAAGAAAAAATTTTTATAAAAGAAAAATATTTGAAGAAAACAATAGCTGAAAATGCCCCAAATTTGTTCAAACACAAACTTAAAGATTCAAGAAACTCAGCAAACCCTAAACGAAATAATCTCAAAGAAATTCACACCCAGATAGATCATTATCAAAAAGCCAAAACCGAAGATAAAGTGAAAATCTTAAAAGGAATCGGGAAAAAATTCACATCATTACAAGGAGAGGAAGAACAATGTGAATGGCTGCAGGTTTCTCGTCAGGAACCTCGAGGCCAGAAGGAGGTGGTAGAACATTTTTAAAGAACTGAAAGAAAAGAACTGTTGGCCCAGAATTCTACATCCAGCAAAAATATTCTTTAGTGCAAATCAAGACCACAATGAGATACCATTTCACACCAGTCAGAATGGCTGCAGTCCAAAAGTCTGCAANTAATGATAGCAGCTTACTATGTGCTCCATACTGTTCTGATATATTCTGCTCGCTGTTCCATTAACTATCACAACTAAACAAATCAAAGCCACTGTAATACCATATATAATTTCTCAGCCTACGCTGTTCCTGGCTTCCCAGGTTCTGGAGAACTACAGGCCAAGCCACAGAGATACTTGACAAATGTTTACTGAGTCAAAAACAAAAAACCCATTAAAATGTGGAACAATCTAACATAAGGATGCCAAGGAGACAACCGGTCAGACACTCCTCCTGAACTACCAACCACCCACCCAAACCTATGAGCATGGGGCTCTGACAGGTGTNAGAACTACAGGCCAAGCCACAGAGATACTTGACAAATGTTTACTGAGTCAAAAACAAAAAACCCATTAAAATGTGGAACAATCTAACATAAGGATGCCAAGGAGACAACCGGTCAGACACTCCTCCTGAACTACCAACCACCCACCCAAACCTATGAGCATGGGGCTCTGACAGGTGTTAAAGAACCATGTGGCCAAAGCTGTAAAAAAGCTCACAGACTGTCTGGAAAGGCATGGAGAGTTCTCCCCGGGATCGACCCACATGCTCCCAGCTTTTCTCCCTTCCAGTTGGCATAAGCAAGGAGCCCAGGGAGCCCTGCCCATAGCAGCTAATGTGCTCCATGGCTGCCAGGAGGAGTTGGGACCAGGAGCTGCTATGGCTCTTTGAAACTTTCTGTAAGTTACATTGCCCCTAGGGTTGTATCAATTCTATTCTCCTACCAGCTTCTAATATAATTTTTCCTTAATGGAAATAACCACTCACTTGAAGCTCAGATTTAAACAATTAGCAGTTAGGGACTTCTCTAGTGGTCCAAGAATCTCTAGTAGTTAAGAATCTGCCTTGCAGTGCAGGGGACATGAGTTTGATCCCTGGTCGGGGAACTAAGATCCCACACGCTATGGAGCAACTAAGCCGAGACCAGAACTACTAAAGCCCACGCACCACAATGAATGATCCCGTGTGCCACAACTAAGACCGGAAGCAGCTGAAAGGATAAATATATATATTAGGGGAAAAAAAAAAACTCTTAAAAAAAAAAAAAAAAAGATTAGCAGTTAGATGTTTTGGACACAGTGTGGCTACTGATTGACATTTCCAACGTAGAATGTTTCCCTGGACCATTAATAGTTACCAAGCTGTTGCCTCAGTTAACAGAATTTATTTATCTTTTCAGTTGTGAATATAGTAACTGAGATTACACAGCAGCAGATATTTTAAACATTAAACCAGCAAGAAAAAAAAAACAAAAAAAACTTACTTTCTTGGAAGATAAAGGTTTAGAAGCCAAGGAAAAGCCATCCAAAATTTTGCCAACATAGCGAAGGTCTTTCTCTGATTCTACAAAATGATGTAATTTGATTAGTTCCAGAGGCAAAGATTAGAATAAGACAGAAGACCTCAGTTTTTTATCTCCAATATCATAAAACACTACATGTCACTGCTATCAGTAAAAGGGAGGAAAGAATGGCCTGTAAAGCCCTCACACCTCTGTTGACTCAGTGACCAGCAGCCCAGAGCACACCGCCCTGTGCAGATTAGGCTGCCCGTGGCACCTCAATCGATATTATCTAGAAAAAGTACCTGAGGTCCTAAGCTAAGGGGCACCAGAGAAACACTCTATGGAGTAGAAGATCTCAAAACCATCAAAAGAACAATTATAGATAAAAAATAAAAATAACTTTGAAAGAGTCATGGAGAACCATGGGGCGACAAAATTGCCATTTCCTTCTCCAGAGAATCTTCCCAACCTAGGGATCGAACCTGAACCTGGGTCTCCCGCATTGTAGGCAGAAGCTTTACCATCTGAACCACTAAGGAAGTCCCAGTTTCTTTAGCAGCCATCTAAATAAGGCAGGAAGGCAGTACAACCAGGTCAGCCTGTAATCTAATCGTGGGACTAATTAAAGGTGCTTTCATCTTCTTCTCAATTGAAATTCAAACAAGAGAAAAAAAAAAAAAAGAAATTCAAACAAGAGATAAAGATCACTAATTCAGGATAGGACTCAGGCCCTCTGACTTGCAGCTAGGGATGGTTTTATTGGTCTCAGAGACAACTCCTTTGATTCTCAAGGACTGTCTGCACTTAGAGGTTATGCTAAAAATCCATATGCATGAACTGCATTTTCTGTAGCCAAAAGCCGCTGCTACATGACCACCAGCACTTACACAAGCTGGGTGTTGAACTCTGAAGCAGGCATGGCTATGTGCTGTGTAGGTGGTGCTGAGGTTTTAAACCATTTATGATGCAGCACTGGCCAGTAACTACCCTCCCCTATAGTCTCATTCTTTGTACTTCAACTGACTTAGAATGTTTGTACCAGCTTCTGGAAATCCCTAAAACCCTGTAGGGAGATATAGGACTAAATTTACATTCTCGGAATTTTGTATTCTTTTAAAACCCAGCAATTTCGGTTTTATGAATTTGTTCTGAAGAAATAAACGTCTATACACAGAGAGCCATGAGACTATTACAGCCCTATTGATCAAAAAAATAACAATTTAAAAATCAGCTATGGAGGCTGGCTACATTTAGACTCACTCAGTGAAAAACCGTAAGGTCAGAACTGTAGATGGTGAGACCCTTACGTGAGGGGAGGGGACTGTGGCAGAGAGGTAATAAGGGGAGGGTGAGGAGCTTAGAGGGAGGCACCAACCCAGGCTTGATGGGGAGAGGAGGGGGATTTAAGGCAAAGGTGCCATACAAAGAAAGAGCCAAAGATTTGGCGGAGAAGGCAGATTTAAATATGTATTTATTATAGATTAGTAATTACTATACAAATAATATGTTAACATTAGTAATATAGTATATATATATGTATACAGATATATAACAATATATATTAATGTTGATATAGCTAGTATTGGGTTGGCCACAAGGTTTGTTTAGGTTTTTCCATAGACCTTATGGAAAATCCCAAATGAATATTTGGTCAACTATAAGGAATAACTAGCATATGGCAATGCAAGTTATAATATTAATTAATATGTTATAATGTTAATATTATACATCTCCTTCTCAGTTAAAAACTCAATACATGGTCTTGGGAGAAAAATCTGAAAAGATAGATGAGCAAAAGGAAGAAAATAAAAGCAGCCTAGTTCCCACTCAGATGTGACGTCTACTAATGTCTGGCTACACACCCACCCAGCACCTTGTATAAAACCCTATTTGTTGGGCTTCCCTGATAGCTAAGTTGGTAAAGAATCTGCCTGAAATGCACAAGACCCTGGTTCAATTCCTGGGTTGGGAAGATCTCCTGAAAGAAGGGAAAGGCTACCCACTTCAGTATTCTGGCCTAGAGAATTCCATGGACTCTAGTCCATGGGGTCCTAAAGAGTTGGACACAACTGAGCGACTCTGACTTTTTTAGTGATGATGAGGACAGAGGCACCCACACACATAGTGCTGGGTTTCCATGGGACAGGTGAGTCACTGCCACACCCACTGCCCAGAGGCACAGAGAGGCAAAGCAGCCTGCCTACGGCTAGAGCCGACAACCGAGGAGAGCCAGGACTGGCCCAGGAAGACTGTCTTCAGAGTCTGTGCTCACAGCCATCAAGCAAACTACTTCTGAAGACTGTTTTTGCACCTGTTCTTTTCTCTTCTGGAAATGTAAAATGGACATTATTTTGGGGAGTGATGCTTAGATTATTGAGATATATTTTATAAGTGTTAGATCAAGCCTGACCTGACTATAGCTAAAAATGTCTAAATGGATTGTTTTATTTAGACTCTCATCTTACTTTAAGTGGTTGTTACAGGAGGTGTCATTTATTCATGATTTATTCTTCGGGGCAGGTACTATGCCAAACCTGTGATGCCATTTAATCCTTACAATGCCCTCAGAGTGGATTTTACCCTCACTTTACAAATGGTTATAAGACTCAAGCAGCTGGGCAGAAGAGAGCTGTGATTCAAATTTAGGTCTGATTGAGGAGAGCCAGGATTCAAATCCAATTCTGACTGGCTTCAAATCCCATGTCATTAAAACCTACTGGCTCCTCCCTACACCTTCTCTGGAACGAAAAACTGAAATCCTACTTAGATCCATAGGGTCTGAATCACTATAGACTCTGACTGGAAATTCCAGGTGTACTGAGAGAAGTCCATCTTCGAGCTCAACAAGAGCCCCTAAGAGCCAGATGCACAGTGGAGAGATGGGCTGGGCTCTCTGGATGGACCACCTGGTCCCCACACCTGGCTTCCTGACCGGTTTCTTGAGTTGGCCTCCTTTGGCCACCTGCCCAGTTCCTTGAGCTGGGAGTGCTGCCCTCTGACCAAGTGTCAGCTCTGACTTGCAACATGAGCTAGCACCTGTCCACATACTTGCTCCTTTCCTGATTTCAGCCCCTTCCTCCTCCCCACGTGACCTTGCCTTGACAGTTGGCTTTGGCCTTGAACAGGTCTAGATCCCATTTCTGTCTTACTTCCCACCGTGGGCCTGTCTTCTCCCCACTGTGTTTCTCACTCAGCATCTTTGACCAATGACTTCCTGCTCCACAGAGGCCGACCCTCCAGTATCAACTGTGCAATCCCTTCTTCCTGAGGTCCTGACACTTGGTCCTACCATCAGCTGTGGGCCCACGGAATTACCTTTCTGACTTTTATACTGCCTGGGTGCTGTCCAGCCATACAGTCCGTCCCCAGGCTCCTCATCCTTCAAAACGGTATCGTACTTGGATAGAGTTTCTGTGGCATAGATATCATCATCTTCCTCTTCCAGGGCACCTACACCAAAAGCCTTTAAAAACAGAATTTCACACTGAGCAATTTCAGGTTTTTAGTGTATGCCTGCATTGAAGGATGAAGCTACTATAAGGATATGACTGATCAGACCACATTAGCACTTGGAGATCACCAAGACGGAAGCGAATGGGAGCCCCAGATTAACACATGGATCCTGGTCTTTTGGAAAACAATGACCAGAGGGGAAAGTCCTGCCTCCTATGCTGCAGCTCTCCTCCAGGCTCAGGAGCAGCCATGGTCGGGGTCCCAGTGCAGGAAGAGAAGTGGAGAACATACCCAAGCAGCTGTGCGGGGGGGAGGCGGGGGTGGAAAAGAGACCTCCAAAAGGAGAAAGGAAGAATGTTCATCTACTGAGACCAGGGTTGGTGACCAGGGTCTAGAGACCACTGCTACTCAAATGGCTGCAAAAGGAACTCCTAATCTTTGTAGGAGATGGCCAAGAACAGTATCACTTTGTGATTAAAGGATTGGGTAATACAAAACAAAATAAAACACGTATAGGAAAGAAAAAGATCTCTGAATCAATTTGAGAGAACAGGCAATCAGGAAAAGTTCTCCATCTCCTCAAAGGTCAAAAGCAAGTCTCCCAAGTAATCCCTACACCCCAGTTCCTGACTTAGGGCTTGCAGCACTGGGAAAGAGTCAGAGAGGCAGTAAAACATGGACCTGAATTTGGAGAGGCAAACTGTGATTCAACTATTAATTAAATCAAAGAGGTGTGGTTTTCTGCTCAGCCCAGCAGGGGTATGAGAGAGCAGTTCTCACACCTAGAAATGTGCAAACTCCACCAAGAACATTGGGTCACAGGATCACGTATTCCAATCAGGAGGGTATGTTTTAAATAACTTCAGATAAGCTCTTAAGGAAAATACAAACGCTTTAAGATCTTCTTTTAGTCAGTCAATAATGAGTACTTACTATGGGGCTTCGAAGGTGGCACTGGTGGTAAAGAAACCACCTGCCAATGCAGGAGACAGAGGAAATGCAGGATCAGTCCCTGGGTGGGGAAGCTCCCCTGGGGAAGGGCATGGCCACCCACTCTGGTATTCTTGTCTGGAGACTCCCATGGGCAGAAGAGCCTGGTGGGCTATAGTCCATGGAGTCGCAAAGGACTGGACACGACTATGGCAACATCGCACGCACTCATACGCGTGCACTATGGGGCAAATACAATATGACAAGAATTCGTCTTTGTCTATGATTCCCTGTCTATAAAACAGAAAACACTTTTACCTGGCCTGAAATTCCCAATTTTCTTCCTTTATTCACACCAATGTCTCCAAGAAGATTGCTGGTCTCTTCGGGTCCCCCACTAAAAAGATTAAAATGTTCTCCTGAGGTTCCAAACAGTGCTTGGTGGGGATCCAGGCCCTTGTAAGCCAGTCCGTGTACATCATCTTTGGGTGTGAAATCCACGGGTGTGACATCCTTGGGTGCAAAGGTCACATTTTCTGGCAAGTAGTCATCATCTTCATCCTATTTTCAGTGTTTAAAAAGTGGAACGCAGGTGAGTCACTGCTTGGCGTAAAGCCTATAAAATACCATTTTCAAATGCCATGATTCACTCCCCAGAGAACAGTAATCATACTTTCGTTTCCGCCATCACAGATCACGAAATCAAGTCCCTGAACAAGTGACACTAACACAAGCAACTCCATACTTTGCAACCTTGTTTTTTTTTTATTGAAGAACAGTTGATTTACAATGTTGTGTTAGTTCCAGGTATGAAATAAAGTGACTCAGTTTAATAACATACACCTTTTTCAGATTTCTTTTGCATTATAGGTTATTTCAAGATATTGAATACAGTTCCCTGTGCTATTTATCTCTCCCCTTTGGCCCCATCACTATCTCCTTTGCTAACCATAAGCTTGTTTTCTGTATCTGTGAGCCTATTTCTGACAAACAATTCCATTTTAAGAGTCTAAACAGACTGGGGGCATCACTGGGGCTGGCATGTTGCTGAATGCATTATCTGGCACAATGAGGACAGTTTTGGGGTATGGGTATTTCCCTGTAATAGGATAGCACTGATTTCTAAAATTTTCTGACCTTAAATTTCACATTCATAAAATAACAGGTGCTAGTGTGCCGAACTGAAGGTCAATCATTCTATACAATACCTCAGATCCTTCAGAGCCTCCAGGAGGTAATGCACAACCATAGATTTTTACTCCAGGATCTATCAAAGAGATTTCAAATGCATTAGCCAGGGGTGACTAGAAATACAGAAAGCTGATTCAGTGACACATGTCAGAGGAAGACGGCTGAGCCTGTAAGAGGTGCTCCAGCTGTAAGTCGGGCACTCATCTCTTGGGTATTCCACTAGCTCCTCCCCACCTGTACTCTGGCAACAGTGCACGCGGTGACTAACCACTACTGCCCAGAACCAAGGGGAACCGGAAAGAAAGTACTGCTTCCTCCAAGGGTTCACAGTCTGGCTGGGGAGACCACAGGCCAGGAATAAACAGAAAATAACCATGTCAAGCTACAACACTGTTTTGGTAAAGGTAGGAAACAAGAGCTTTCATAGGCTGCTGGTGGGAATGTAAAATAGTATAATCCTGCCAGAAAGTTATCTCGCATTACAGGTGAAAAACCTTAAAATATGTCCACATCACTTGACCCAGCAATCTTATTTCTAGAAATAGATACTCATCGAGAAGTATGCTGTAGGGGACTTCCCTGGTGGCCCAATGGCTAAGATTCCATGCTCCCAATGCAGGGGGCCTGGGTTCAATCCCTGGTCATGACGTTAGATAATACACACCGTAACTAAGAGTTCATAGGCCCCAACTAAAGATCCCACATGCTGCAATGAAGATCAAATATCCCGAGTGCCATAGCTAAGACCCAGCACAGCCAAATAAATAAATACATACATAATTTTGAAAAAAGAAAAAAAAGAAAGTCTGCATTGCACAATTAAGAGTTTGCATGCCACAACTGAGGCAGCAAGGATAAAAGATCCCACATGCCACAACTGGGACCTGGCACACCTGGTCTCGCTGGTGGCGCAGATGGTAAAAGCATCTGCCTACAATGCGGGAGACCCAGGTTCGATCCCTGGGTCTGGAAGAGCCCCTGGAGAAGGAAATAGCAATCCACTCCAGTACTCTTGCCTGGAAAATCCCATGGATGGACGAGCATAGTAGGCTACAGTCCATGGGGTCGCAAAGAGTCGGACACAACTGAGCGACTTCACTTCACAGCCAAGTAAATATTTTTAAAAAGTATGCTGCAGAATTAACAGTAATCAATATACATACCAGGTTTCTGTCGGCGTGGTCTTCTCTTCACTCGAGGACCAATTCCTTGTCCTTCCTTCCAACCCATTTTTCTTAGCAATTCAAAACCAACTGATAATCTAGGATATCAAGGCACCAACAATGAACTTTGTAAAACACCAAGGAACAGCAGGAAACAAGCAACTCATATATCTGTCATGCCTGAGCCCTTCTCCCATCCCTGTTAGGACTGCATGGCCCTGCTGTTCTCACCGCAGCTGACTGAACTTGGGGAAGTCCATCAGATGCCCCCTCTCCCAGGGCTTTGGGATGGGCACACAGATGCCAAGCATGTGGCCCGGGAAGCCATGATGGTCTGAGGCTGCCAAATCAGGCCACATGCCCAGGAGCAGAACAAGGAGGTATGCAGAACGGGAGGGTAGAGTGAGGAAAGAGCCTTAAAATCGTGAGGCAGGGCGTCAGGGGGAAGCCGCACCAGCTCCTAACAGCTCTGCAGCCTCCAGTAACACAGCCAGTGGCTAGAGTTCTAGAGTGTGCCATGCAGTAACAGCACAAGGTCCTTTTAGCAAACCCCCCTTTTGTACTCAAGCTAGGCTAAGAGGGCTTCTCTTACTTGCAGCCAAATCAACCTGAATTAAGATTATCATCATGCAAAATGCCAGGCTGGATAAATCACAAGCTGGAATCAAGATTGCCAGGAGAAATATCAACAGCTTCCGACATGCAGATGATACCACTTTAATGGCAGAAAGTGAAAAGGAACTAAAGAGCCTCTTGATGAGGGTGAAAGAGGAGAATGAAAAAGCTGGCTGAAAATTCAACATTCAAAAATATGAAGATCATGGTATCCAGTCCTATCACCTCATGGCAAATAGATGGGGAAAATGTGGAAACAGTCTCAGATTTCATTTTCTTGGAATTCAAAATCAATGTGGATGGTGACTGCAGCCATGAAATTAAAAGATGCTTGCTCCTTGGAAGAAAAGCTATGACCAACCTAGACAGTGTATTTAAAAGAGACATCACTTTGCCAACAAAGGTCCATCTAGTCAAAGCTATGATTTTTCCAATAGTCATGTATGGATGTGAGTGTTGTACCCTAAAGAAGGCTGAGCACCAAAGAATTGATGCTTTCGAACTGTGGTGCTGGATAAGACTCTTGAGAGTCCCTTGGACTGCAAGGAAATCAAACCAGTCAATCCTAAGGGAAATCAATCCTGAATATTCTTTGGAAGGACTGGTGCTAAAGCTGAAGCGCCAATACTTTGGCCACCTGATGCAAAGAGCCAACTCACTGGAAAAGATTGAGGCCAAGAGGAGAAGGCGGGTAACAGAGGATAAGATGGTTGGAAGGCATCACTGACTCAGTAGACATAAGTTTGAATAAACTCAGGGAGATAGTGTAGGACAGGGAAGCCTGACGTGCTGCAGTTCATGGGGTTGCAAAGGATCGGACATGACTGAGCGACCGAACAACAAGATTATCATACATAGGCAAGGCAGCCAAGATCAGAGAAGTCAGAATTAAATTCTTCTAAGGATATCTATATGCAGAGCACATCATGAGAAATGCTGGGCTNTTTCGATCCGGGGTCTCCTGCAATGCAGGCAGATTCTTATTGCATCTCCCCCTCTAATAAACTCTATTCTCCCCTCCTTCTGCCTCGTGTCTGGTAATTCTTTTCCAATCTGTGCACAGATCATGACAGTAGGGAGGGGAGAAAAGGGGGGAAAGAGCAGTAAAGAGAGAAAAAGAAAGTTGAGAAGAGAATGAAGAAAAAGAGAAAGGAAAAAGAAAAGGCAAGCAGACAAGCAAAGGGCTGTGATGTGGGGTGAGGGACACTGAGGGCTCCCTTACTGAAGCTAAAGAAACAAACATCTGTCCAACGGGGTGCCCTTATCCCAACCCCAAAACTCCTTACAGAACAAAGAAAAGAAGCCCAGATTTTCAAATTGAGGGTCAGAAGTCTGCATGACTGAGAATCAGTAGGATGTTGTTGAACTATCCGTTCTACCCATGCCCCGGGGCCTCCTGAATCAGAATCCCGGGAGTTGGGACTGTGTCTTGAGCCCTCAAGACACTCTCTGGCCTCGAGGCCTCTGTCCTCACTGCTCCCTGTGCTTAGAGTACCACAGGCATGATTCACAGCCTCACCTCTGCTCAAAGGTTACTGACTCAGTATTATGTCTAAGGTCTTTCTCTTCTCCATTGGAATGGAAGCTCCCATTGAAATATAAGCTCCAAGGAGAGAGAGATTTGAGGCAGTTTGGAGTTTGTTTTAATACTGGCTGCACTGGGTCTTCATTGCAGCACATGGGCTTCTTTAGTTGCGGCACATGGGCTTAGTTGCCTTGGGGTGTGTGGGATCTTAGTTCCCCGACTAGGTGTCAAACGCACGTCCCCTGAACTGGAAGGTGGATTCTTAACTAGTGGACCACCAGGGAAGTCCTCAAGCCAGTTTTTCTTTCTTTCTTTCTGTGCTGTATCCTCAGAGGTTAGAACAGTGCTTGGAATATAGTAGTTAAGTTAAAGTTTAGTCGCTCAGTCGTGTCTGACTCTTTGCGACCCCATGGACTGCAGCCCACCAGGCTCCTCCATCCATGGNTGGATTCTTAACTAGTGGACCACCAGGGAAGTCCTCAAGCCAGTTTTTCTTTCTTTCTTTCTGTGCTGTATCCTCAGAGGTTAGAACAGTGCTTGGAATATAGTAGTTAAGTTAAAGTTTAGTCGCTCAGTCGTGTCTGACTCTTTGCGACCCCATGGACTGCAGCCCACCAGGCTCCTCCATCCATGGGATTCTTCAGGCAGGAATACTGGAGTGGGTTGCCATTTCCTTCTCTGAATATAGTAAGCACTCAATAAATAATTTTGAAGAATGAATAACTAATTAAATAAGTCATGGTTCATGACTTTTTTTTAAGTTATTTTAAAAACATCTTCTAGGGGTTTCCCTGGTGGTCCAATGGTTAAGACTCCATGTTTCCATTGCACGGGACACAGGTTTGATCCCTGGTCAAGGAATTAAGATCCCACATGCTTCACAGAGTGGCCAAAAACAAGCCAACAAAAGAAGCACAGCTTCTATGTATCATTGACAGACTTTGCTGTACACCTGAAACTAACACTGCTGCTGCTGCTGCTAAGTTGCTTCAGTCGTGTCCGACTCTGTGCGACCCCATAGACGGCAGCCCACCAGGCTCCCCTTGTCCCTGGGATTCTCCAGGCAAGAACACTGGAGTGGGTTGCCATTTCCTTTTCCAATGGGTGAAAGTGAAAAATGAAAGTGAAGTCGCTCATTCTTGTCCAACTCTTCACGATCCCATGGATTGCAGCCTACCAGGCTCCTCCGTCCATGGGATTCTCCAGGCAAGAGTACTGGAGTGGGGTGCAACATTGTAAATTAACTCAATTAAAAAAAAAAAAAAAAACAGTTTTGAAGTTTTGGGCAAGTTTCCTATCAAAAAGTGGAGTCCATGTGCCCTCCCTTGAATCTAGGCTCCACGCCTATGACCAAAAGAATACAGTAAAAGTGACAATATAACATTTACCACATCCAGGCTTTAAGAAACTGATAGCTTCGATTTTCTTGGGCTGCTGGCCCTGGAATCTTAATCTTCATTCTGTGAAGAAGCCAGGCCATGAGGAGAGGCTAGGTTGATAGTCCAGACAATGACCCAGATGGGATTAATAGTCAGCATCAGTCACCAGACGGGTGACCAAGGAAGATTCAAAATGACTCCAGTTCCAGTGGCCATCTGACTACAGCTGCCTGAGAGATCACAAGCAAGAATCTCTTAGCTGAGTTCAGTCCCTTCTGAAACCAAGAGAGTTAATACGATTGTTCTTGTTTGGAGCCATGAAGATTTGTGGCAATTTGTTAACAACAACAGGTACTGGGAACAACCTTTATGATAAAATACTATAAAGCATTTAAAAATGCTGATATGGGACTTCCCTGGTGGTCCAGGGGTTGAGAATCCGCAGGCCAATGCAGGAGACATGAGTTCAATCCCTGGTCTGGGAAGATCTCATATGCCACAGAGCAACTAAGCCCATGCATGGCAGCAACTGAAACAGTGTTCTTTGGCCCGCAAGCTGAGTGCCCTAGAGCCTGTGCTCTGCCACAAGAGAAGCCACTGCAACGAGAAGCTGGCACACCGAAACTAGAGTAAGCCTGCACATAGCACAAAGACCCAGCACAACCGAAAATAAACATAAATAAATTAATAAAAAAATAAAAAAATTAAAATGCTGATGGTGAGTATCTCCAGTGGATGCTGTTAAATGAGCAACACAGAGAGTGAGGCAGAGTACTGTCATTTATATTAAGAGAAAGCATAAAAAGCCAAATTTACTGTGACTATTGCATCCACTATGTAGGGACACGGTACATCCAAAAATATGCTATATCCCCAGTAAACTCCCCAAAGAATCTGGTAACAGTGGTTGCCACTGATCAAAGGAAATCAGAGCAGGGGGATACATGTATACAACATTGCACCATTTGAATTTTTGTTTTTAACTGCATCCATGATAGTCTTTCCTTCTATGTCAGTATCTTGGTTTTCATTTTAAAGGTTTTTGTAAGGATTAGTTCCTTTCCTGCTCTGATAAATTTAATGTACTAAAGAGAAAGTATCTTTGTTTATTGAAGCCCTGCAGGGCCCCAGCACCATCCTTTGATCATCACTGTTGTTGTGAATAAGGAGCTTTTAGAAGTAAAGGTTAGGGTTATATACCTATATACCCAGGTTATATACCCAAAAAAACCACGAAGGTCCAAGATTTTATTTCTAAATTACCCTAATTTTCTTACAGCTTATAGCTTCTGAAAGGTGAGAAAACCCCAATAAATTTATTGTTGAGAATTTACTTTGTTGGATTTCTGACAATCACAAGCATTTAGTAAACCAACCTTTCTGACTCCAGATCTTCAGAAATGATTCACCTGCAACTCTGATCACTTACTACCCAATATTCCTGAATCTTGGCAGCAGAAATCCCTAAACAGCACAGTTTTTTATTTTTTATTTATTTATTTATTTTATTTTATTTATTTTTTTGACAACAAGGCACGTGGGATCTTAGTTCCACAACCAAAAATCAAACCTGCCCTCCTTACTCTGGAAGCAGAGTCTTAACTACTGGATCACAAGGGAAGTCCCATAAACAGCCTGTTTTTCTGCAAAGCTGTAGCAACTGATAAAGAAAACTTAAGTTGCTCAGGCGAGTCCGATTCTTTGCAACTGTATAGCCCATGGAATTCTCCAAGCCAGAATACTGGAATGGGTAGCCTTTCCCTTCTCCAAAGGATCTTTCCAACCCAGTAATTGAACTGGGGTCTCCTACATTGCAGGCGGATTCTTTACCAACTGACCTATCAGAGAAGCCCTGAAAAGCTAAAACACCATTTACTCTTCCTTTCTTATTCAAACAGGCAGGAAACTACAAATCTCAGAATCTTATCAGGAAACTGCAGATAGGAAGATGGGTGAATCAGCTTGGTAGAGAATAATTTCTTTCTCATGGTCCACACATCAGTGCTGGTGGTGGGATGGTACTGGAGACAAACAAAGAACTCTGCTCTAAATGCCTGAGAATCAGTGTCACTCACAAATACAGAGTTCCTGAGAAGAGCAAGGAGAGAGAAGAAGGCATTCTTAAGAGAACAGTGCAAAGACACAGAGGAAAACAACAGAATGGGAAAGACTAGAGATCTCTTTAAGAAAATGGTAGATACCAAGGGAACATTTCATGCAAAGATGGGCACAATAAAGGACAGAAATGGTGAGAACCTAACAGAAGCAGAGGAGATTAAGATAAGGTGGCAAGATTTCACAGAAAACTATACAAAAGAGGTCTTAATGACCTGGATAACTATGATGGTGTGGTCTCTCACCTAGAACCAGACATCTTGGAGTGTGAAGTCATGTGGGCCTTAGGAAGCATCACTACTAACAAAGATAGAGGAAGATGGAATTTCATCTGAGCTATTTCAAACCCTAAAAGATGATGCTGTTAAAGTGCTGCACTCAATAAGCCAGGAAATTTGGAAAACTCAACAGTGGCCACAGGACCAGAAAAGGTCAGTTCTCATTCTAATCCCAAAGAAAGACTATGCCAAAGAATGTTCGCATTGCCATACAGTTGAGCTCATTTCACATGCTAGCAAGGCAGGGCTCAAAATCCTTCAAGTTAGGCTTCAACAGTACTTGAATCAAGAAATTCCAGATGTATAAGCTGGATTTAGAAAAGGCAGAGGAACCAAAAATCAAATTCCCAGCATCCACTGGATCATAGAGAAAGCAAGGGGATTACAGAAAAACAACTACTTCTGCTTCATTGACTATGCTAAAGCCTTTGACTGTGTAGATCACTACAAACTGCGGAATATTCTTAAAGAGATGGGAGTACCAAACCACCTTCCCTGCCTCCTGAGAAATCTGTATGCAGGCCAAGAAGCAACCTTTAGAACTGGACATGGAACAATGGACTGGTTCCAAATTGGAAAATGAGTACATCAAGGGTGTATATTGTCACCTTGCTTATTTAACTTCTATGCAGAATATATCATGCGAAATGCCAGGTTCGATGAATCACAAGTTGGAATCGAAACTGACTGGAATCAACAACCTCAGATATGCAGATAATACTACTTTAATGGCAGAAAAAGAAGAGGAACTAAAGAGCCTCTTGATGAGTGTGAAAGAGAAGAGTGAAAAAGCTGGCTGAAAACTCAACATTCAAAAAAAGTAAGATCATGGCATCCAGTCCTATCACTTCATAACAGATAGATGAGGAAACAATTGAAACACTGACAGACTTCATTTTCTTGGGCTCCAAAATCACTGCAGATGGTGACTGCAGCCACGAAAATAAAAGACACTTGCTCCTTGGTCGAAAAGCTATGACAAATCTAGACATCACTTTGCTGACAAAGATCCATCTAGTCAAAGCTATGGTTTTTCCAGTACTCATGTACGGATGTGAGAGTTGGACCATAAAGAAGGCTGAGCAACAACGAACTGATGCTTTTGATCTGTGCTGCTGGAGAAGACTCTTGAGAATCCCCTGGACATCAAGGAGATCAAACCAGTCAATCCTAAAGGAAATCAACCCTGAATATTCACTGGAAGGACTGATGTTGAAGCTGAAGTTCCAATACTTTGGCCACCTGATGTAAAGAACCGACTCATTGGAAAAGATTCTGATGCTGGGAAAGATTGGGGGCAGGAGAAAGAGGGGGCCAGAGAGAGTGGTATGGTTGGATGGCATCACTGATTCAGTGGACATGAGTTTGAGCAAACTCTGAGAGATGGTGAAGAACAGGAAAGCCTGGTATGCTGCAGTCCGTGGGGTCACAAAGAGTCAGACAGGACTTAGCGACTGAACAGCAACAATTTATTTCCATTGAGCTTTCTAATTGAACTATGGACATATGTACAAAAAAGTGCAGAAATCATAAGCACATGGCTCTGTGCGTTTTCACACAGTGAACACACCTATGTAACAACAAGCAGGTCAAGAAAATTCCCCCAATCTCAGAAGCAATAATCTCAGAATAGATTAATTTCATCTGTTTCCTATTTTACATAAAATGGAGTTATATAGCATTGTGTCTGGCTTCTTTGACTCAACCATATTTTGGCGAGCCAAGCATTTTGCTCACAACATATTTGTTGCTTATATTAATAATAGTAATAAATTAGTTTTCCTTACGTGAGTACACAGCAATTTCTTATCCATTCTGCAGTTGATGGGCATTTTGAGAAGTTTCCAGTTAGGTGATTTTTTTAAAAAATTTTTGGCCTCATCGCAGGGCATGCAGGATCCCAGTTTCAACCACAGGTTGAACTTGTGCCCCCAACAGTGGAAGCGAAGCATTCTAACCACTAGACTTCCAAGAAAGTCCCAAATAAGGGATTATTGTGAAAAGTGCTTTCCTAGTGGCTTAGGTAAAGAATCTGCCTGCAATGCAGGAGACCTGGGTTCAATTCCTTGGTTGGGAAAATCACTTGAAGAAGGGAATGGCTATCCAATCCAGTATTCTTGTCTGGAGAGTTCCATGGACAGAGGAGCTGTGGGCTACAGTGGATGGGGTCACAAAGAACTGGACGTGACTGAGCAACTAACACTTTGACTTTGAAAAGTGCAGCTATGAACATTCTTGTACACATGGAGAACAGATGTGTGTATTTCTATTGGGTATCTATCTAGATTTGGAATTGCTGGATCACAAGTCATGCATATATCCCTCTTTAGTAGAAAATGCCAGTTTTCCAAAGTAGCAGTACCAATCTACACTCCCACAAGCAGTGTCCCAGATTCTAGTTGCTTCACACTCTCACTAATACTAATACTAATATTTCCGGGAGCTATTCTGCCACTTATTTATGTTTATTTCCTAATCACTTCTTTCCAAGATCCCAAATATCTTTCCTTTTAAATCACATGTAACAGTGTAGTGTAGCATAAAGTGCGCTGTAACATCAGGCAATCTAACTTACCAGACTAGTAACATCTGAGCCTCAACTTATTCATCTGTAAAATGGGAATGATAAACTATTCACTTCATAGGGTTGTTGACCAACTGAGATCATGCATGCAAAGTGCATAGCACAGCTCCTGCCATAAAGTATGCAATAAATGACTGCTATGCACTTGACTATATTTTGGAGCTGGGGAAACTGAGGCCACGAGGGGTAAAAGGGTCTGGTCAAAGTGATGTAGTGGCAAAGCCTACAGAGCCTGGTGTGGTTTTCTCAAGTCAGTGCTCCATGGCACCATGTGGCTTCAATTTCTAAGATTTTTTTCTTGAAAAATGCAAACTTGATCTATAATTTTTTTCCTGGGCATGCTGCAGGGCCTGTGGAATCTTAGTTTCCCAATCAGGGATCAAACCCAAGCCCCTTGAATTGAAAGAGCAGGGACTTAACCACTGGACAGCCAGGGTAGTCCCTGGATCTATAATTCGTTCTATACTTTCATTCATTTAAGGGTTACATTGTGATTTTGGCTTCTCATTTAGCAAATTTCATCAGATTCTCCAAGAGAAGGTGTACATCAGGCTGCTCCCAGGGAAATCAGTGCTCCTTTTGTCAACGAACAGGTCTTAGGAGGTGAGAATTACATTTTATTTGGAGAAACTGAATCCCTAGAGAGTCAACTGCTGGCCCCAGCCAGAAGGTAAAGCAGGGACTTGACAAAATAGTTGAGATTTTAACCTTTGCCTGTCTCAGGAGTTCCCAGCCCGGCTCTTTTATTAGGAGCACAGAGGCTCATTGGTGGTTCCTGTGACACACAACACCAGCAGGGTTGACAAATAGGGGGTCAGAAGTTACTGTCCTGCTGGGTTAGCAGCAGTGGCTCTCATTTCCTGATTGCAGTAGGATCAGAGATAACGGCTCAGGCCTGTGAGCCCCCTGCAAGGAGTCATGAGAATGTCTGCAGATGTCTGGTGCTGCACAGCCCCTAGGAGGGACACACAGATGGTTGCCAGGGCCAGAAGATGCCTGTCAGGACACACAATAAAGGACAGAAATGGTATGGGCCTAACAGAAGCAGAAGATATGAAGAAGAGATGGCAACAATATACAGAAGAACTATACAAAAAATATCTTAATGACCTGGATAACCATGATAGTGTGATCACTCACCTGGAGCCAGACATCTGGGAGTGTGAAGTCAAGCAGGCCTTAGGAAGCACTAGTATGAACAAAGCTAGTGGATGGAGGTGATGGAATTTCACCTGAACTATTTCAAATCCTAAAAGATTCTGCTGCTAAAGTGCTGCAGTCAGTATGTAAGCAAATTTGGAAAACTCAGCAGGGACCATAGGACTGGAAAAGGTCAGTTTTCATTCCAATTCCAAAGAAGGGCAATGCCAAAGAATGTTCACATTACCCTAAATTTCACTCATTTCATGTGCTAGCAAGGTGACGCTCAAAAACCCTCCAAGCCAGGCTTCAACAGTACTGAGAACTTTCAGATGTACAAGCTGGATTTAGAAAAGGCAGAGGAACCACAGACCAAATTGCCAACATTCTTGGATCATAGAAAAAGCAAGAGTTTTCCAGAAAAACATCTACTGCTGTACTGACTACACCAAAGCCTTTGACGTGTGGATCACAACAAACTGTACAATATTCTTAAAGATGGGAATACCAGACCACCTTATCTGCCTCCTGTGAAACCTGTATGCAGGTCAAGAAGCAACAGTTAGAACCAGACATAGAACAACGGACTATGTTCCAAATTAGGAAGGGAGTATGTAAAGGCTGTACTGTTACCCTGTTTATTTAATTTATATGGAGAATACATCAGGTGAAATGCCAGGCTGGATGAAGCACAACTTGGAATCAAGATTGCTGGGAGAAACATCAATAACCTCAGATATGCAGATGACACCACCCTTATGGCAGAAAGCAAAGAGGAACTAAAGAGCCTCTTGATGAAAGTGAAAAAGGAGAGTGAAAAAGCTGGCTTAAAACTCAACATTCAAAAAAGTAAGATCATGGCATCCAGTCCCATCACTTCATGGTAAATAGATGGAGAAACAATCAAAACACTGACAGACTTCATTTTCTTGGGCTGCAAAATCACTGCGGATGGTGACTGAAGCCATGAAATTAAAAGATGCTTGCTCCTTGGAAGAAAAGCTATGACCAACCTAGATAGCATATTAGGAAGCAGAGACATCACTTTGTTGACAAAGGTCCGTCTAATCAAAGCTATGGTTTTTCCAGTAGTTATGTATGGACCACAAAGAAGGCTAACCACCGAAGAATTGATGCTTTCGAAATGTGCTCTTGAGAGTCCCTTGGACTGCAAGGAGAGCTAACCAGTCACTCCTAAAGAAAATCAACCCTAAATTTTCATTGGAAGGACTGATGCTGAAGCTGAAGTTCCAATACTTTGGCCACCTGATGCAAAGAGCCAACTCATTGGAAAATACCCTGATGCTGGGAAAGATTGAAGGCAGGAGGAGAAGGGGATGACAGAGAAGGAGTGTTTGGATGGCATCACAGACTTGATGGACATGAGTGTGAGCAAGCTCCAGGAGATGATGAAGGACAGGGAAGACTAGTGAGCTGCTGTCCATGGGGCTGCAAAGAGTCGGATACCACTGAGCGACTGACCCACAACAGCACATACAGAAGTGCTTCTTTTTCTCTAAAGATACCCAGGAGCTCGTCTCAGCTAGCTCTCAGGGTGGGCTGAGGTGTCTTTAACACCAGGCTACCTCTTCTTGCTCTTCTCCCTTTTTAATAAAAAAGCAGTTCAAGAAGGCAAAGGTATTAGGCTAAATAACAGATTTTGGTTTTCAATATATTCACTTTAATGTGTATGTCTCCATAGCACAAAGTAACATTGGTTTTCCACTTATTGTTATGACATAGCTGTGTTTTAAAATAAAGTTTGTTAAAGTGGGTAATTTTAAAGAAGACTCTTAAGTCAATATAATAGTACAAGTGACAGGGACTTCCTTGGTGGTTCAGTGGTTAGGGTTCTACGGTTCCACTGCAGCAGGTGCAGGTTCAATTCCTGGTGGAGGAACTAAGATGCCACACGCTACACAGTGCAGCCAGGAAATTAAAAAAAAAAAAAAAAAGTACAAGTGACATGCGTATGTGACAAATTGTAAAGGCGATTGGAGCTTCGAAGTAGTAGAAACAGATGACAAAAATCTGAGAGTAGCAGAGAATGACTGGAGCCAGCAGCTCTGAACAGTAATCTCAGCCACTAATGGCCAGTGTTCCCTGAACCACTTCACTCCTCTGGGCCTCCATCTTCTCACCTGTTAAATGGAGATTATTTAATTCTCTTATTAAGGGTCGTGAACCATATTCGTAAACTTTCTGGGTAGCGAAGAGGTTCTATTATTGACAGCTTTATTATTCAGTTCAGTTCATTCGCTCAGTCGTGTCTGATTCTTTGTGACCCCATGAATCGCAGCACACCATGCCTCCCTGTTCATCACCAACTCTTGGAGTTCACTCAGATTCACGTCCATCGAGTCAATGATGCCATCCAGCCATCTCATCCTCTGTTGTCCCCTTCTCCTCCTGCCCCCAATCCCTCCCAGCATCAGAGTCTTTTCCAATGAGTCAACTCTTCCCATGAGGTGGTCAAAGTACTGGAGTTTCAGCTTCAGCATCATTCCTTCCAAAGAAATCCCAGGGCTGATCTCCTTCAGAATGGACTGGTTCGATCTCCTTGCAGTCCAAGGGACTCTCAAGAGTCTTCTCCAACACCACAGTTCCAAAGCATCAATTCTTTGGCGCCCAGCTTACTTCACAGTCCAACTCTCACATCCATGCATGACCACAGGAAAAACCATAGCCTTGACTAGACAGACTTTTGTTGCCAAAGTAATGTCTCCGCTTTTGAATATGCTATCTAGGTTGGTCATAACTTTTCTTCCAAGGAGTAAGCGTCTTTTAATTTCATGGCTGCAGTCACCATCTGCAGTGATTTTGGAGCCCCCAAAAATAGTCTGACACTGTGTCCACTGTTTCCCCATCTATTTCCCATGAAGTGATGGGACCAGATGCCATGATCTCCGTTTTCTGACTGTTGAGCTTTAAGCCAACTTTTTCACTCTCCTCTTTCACTTTCATCATTATTAGCAGTGGTAATAGTATAACAAACATAACAGGGACCTGCCGCTCCTGGTTCCCTCAAACGGAAGCGGTTGTTCTCAAGACCCAGCGTGGGTATGTGTATGTGCGCGGGGCGTACATTTCCAGTGCAATGAATTAATTATTGGGTGACCGACAATGCTGAAATTAACTTGGTACCCACTTCTGACACTGAGAAAGGAAGTTTCTGTACCTGACGCAGTTTCCCAAAATACCTGTCCCGGATGTTTAAGATTCTTCAGGCTCTGTATTAAAACAGTCCTTTCAGAGAACGCCATTTCTTGTGCTGCGTCTTGGACCCAGCAATGATGATGAACTTTTATTTATTTATTTTGACGTTTACTTGGTTTTTGCTACTATTTGTTTTAAACTCTCAGACACCCACTAATGTATCTCCCTTTTTGGCTTGTTTAGAAAGCAAACTGTATCGTGTTCTACCCGTGGCACCTTCCGCGAGTGCCAAACGCAGCAGGAACTGCGCAAAGGTGTCCTTTGGTTGGACGAGGGCGTCAGGACACCTGCCAAGAGGGGCGTGGCCCCACCCGCTGCGGGGTTTCCGGCTCCAGCAGCCCAGTTTCTGCACCTTGTCTGCTAGACTTCTATGGCTGGAGTCCACCGATCAGCTGGGNGGAGCCCCATGGACTGCAGCCTGCCGGGCTCCTCTGTCCATGGAATTCTCCAGGCAAGAATACTGGAGTCGGTTGCCACTTCCTTCTCCAGGGGATCTTCCCAACCCAGGGATCGAACATGGGATTTCCCAGGCAAGGATACTGGAGTGGGCTGCCATTTCCTTCTCCAGACATAAACAAAAGGTCTCCCATATAGCATCTCATAAGGACTAAGACCAAGCTGCTCCTTAGGGGCAATGCCGGGGACCTATCAAAGTGCTTCATTCAGGGCCAGACATGTGAGATCTGTGTCACAGAAAGACCACTTTGAAAGCTGAGAGATCAGTAGGTGAGGGGTGGGGGAGAGGCCAGGGTGGAGCCAGGCAGGGAANAAGGACTAAGACCAAGCTGCTCCTTAGGGGCAATGCCGGGGACCTATCAAAGTGCTTCATTCAGGGCCAGACATGTGAGATCTGTGTCACAGAAAGACCACTTTGAAAGCTGAGAGATCAGTAGGTGAGGGGTGGGGGAGAGGCCAGGGTGGAGCCAGGCAGGGAATGTGGAGAGTTAATCCTCATTGTCTCTGTCCTACTCTGATAGGGACTACTGATGACTTTTCAGTAACTTAAAGTATTAGGTAAACACTTTCTCACCACCTATCCTTTCCACCAGTTTGTACCCCTAAGTCAAACCTGGCATCCAGACTGGAGGCAGGGATCCCACTGGGGGCTGTGGAATGAAGAAGGCTTGAGCAAAGGCAGTCAACAGGGATTGGAAGAACGAATGGACCAGATATGGTGGGAAAGGTGCTGCTCAGCGGAGTCCAGAATGTCTGCCTTCAGTGTCTGGGGGGATCGTCAGGGGCCTCACTGAGCTGGGGTAACCAGCAAGCTGAGGTAGGGGCAGTGGACTTGAGGCTCCCAAGAGTTATCCGAGTAGTGGTCTCTGTGGGGAGTCCACTCAGTGGACCCAACAGCCATGAGAGTACCCAGGCTGGAGTTGCAGCTTTGAGGTGCCCCAACGTGGAATGTGGTGGAATATTGTGAAAAAGGATCCAATATTGAGAGAAGAATACCTTCACTTAAGGGACAGGCAGAGAGATGGTAAACAAGCCCAGATGGTAAACAAGCTCAGCAGCTGAGAGAGAGATGAGGCTGACAAGTCAGAAGAGCCCTAGAAAATCCTGGATGTAGTTCTTTAGAGGAGTGGCCCCAAACTGTTTTGGCACCAGGGACTGGTTTCGTGGAAGATAATTTTTCCATGGACCAGGTCTGGGGGCAGGGGTGGGAGGGGGTCCAGGGGGCAGGGCATAGGGATGGTTTTGGTATGATTTAATTTATTGTGCACTTTATTTCTGTTATTANCTGACAAGTCAGAAGAGCCCTAGAAAATCCTGGATGTAGTTCTTTAGAGGAGTGGCCCCAAACTGTTTTGGTACCA
Organism: Neotragus moschatus; assembly: GCA_006410615.1. Taxonomy (NCBI): domain Eukaryota; kingdom Metazoa; phylum Chordata; class Mammalia; order Artiodactyla; family Bovidae; genus Neotragus; species Neotragus moschatus. The sequence goes on along the minus strand of SJYA01002795.1, from coordinate 10,094,384 downwards.
GGGACTGGTTTCGTGGAAGATAATTTTTCCATGGACCAGGTCTGGGGGCAGGGGTTGGAGGGGGTCCAGGGGGCAGGGCATAGGGATGGTTTTGGTATGATTTAATTTATTGTGCACTTTATTTCTGTTATTATTACATCAGCTTCACCTCAGATCATCAGGCATTAGATCTCAGAGGTTGGGGACCCCTTGCTTTAGGGGGTTCTTGGTAAATGAGTAGGTGGAGAATTGGGGGCAAAAGTCAGTGTTGGGGAGTACAGGGGGAAGAAGGGCAGAGAAAGTAGTTGCTGGAGGGATATGGGAGAGAGAAGAAGGCAGGTTTGTTTACAGTGAGGGGGGGGGGTCTAAAAAACTTGAGACTTTTGAAAGCTGAGAGTGAAGACCTTGGGATGGTGTGAAGATTCAAGGGAGAGAGCAACAATAGCTGTGGGAGACAATAGCTGTGGGAGGTCCCAGCTGGCAGGACTGGAAACAGCTGGGGCACATACTGAGTGGATGAGCCAACTGGGGGCAGGGAGTGAGGACCCTGAGACTGAGGTGTTCATTTTGCACACTTACCGGGTCAAGTTAGTTTCCAGTCAAGTCAGACTTCTTCATTCTTATTCTGTTTATCCTACCTTCCCTTTCTTTCCTCCTTTTTTTTTTTTTTTTTTTTTTTTAAATTATTTATGGAACTCCCCTGGTGGTCCAGTAGTTAAGACTCTGTGCTTCCAACACATGGAGTATGGGTTCGATCCCTGGTTGGAGAATGAATATCCTATATGCCATGTGGCACGGCCAAAGTTAAAAAATAAAAATCACTTGTTTATTTGGCTGCACCGTTTCTTAGTTGTAATATATGGAATCTAGTTCCCTGACCAGGGATCAAACCTGGACCCCCGGCACTAGGGGCCCGGGGTCTTAGCCACTGGACCACCAGGGATGTTCTTGTACTTTTCTTGAACGTGCCATTCTATTCCGTTCATTTAAAAAGCATTTATTGTGTGGCAGCAAGCTGTGAGCCTGATGGCTCTCAGATTTTGGGGTACACTTTACCCTAACTGTGAGCCTGATGGCTCTCAGGTTTGGGGGTACACTTTACCCTAACTCATCGTGGCTCCTGTGGCAGTTCATGAGTGAGTGAAAGTCGCTCAGTCGTGTCCGACTCTTTGTGACCCCATGGACTATCTAGTCCATGGAATTCTCCAGACCAGAATACTGGAGTGGGTAGCCTTTCCTTTTGGGGGCCTCATTTCCTGGGATAGCTCAGGCCATGCTTGACTAGACAATTAGCCTCTTTTGCTGTAGTTCAGAGAGCGAGAAGTGGGGGGTGGGAGTACAGGGTCCATATTCAGAGCTGAATTGTGTAACTTGTACACAAAATGAAGATTAATTGCCTGAGAGTCCTCTCTGCCTGCTGGTCCTAGACCCTGAATGTATGAGACAATCCTTGCAGAGAGGGAGGCCCTCTGGCAAGTCAGGGTCTTCTTGGGGTTGTACGGGATGCGGTTATACCTAGCTGAGGACACGGATTCAGTTTGGCCCCAGGTCAGACATGGACACCCCCTGCACAGACCCTGGCCCCCTGGGTGAGCAACCTGGGGGCGGGGGGTGGCGGGGTGGGAGTGTCTCTGAATTAAGAACATACAGAAAGTACCGAATACTTTCTGGTCTGTCACATGTCACAGTATGTTTCTCTCTTCTCTGGTTTCTCATTGTTTTTTTCTTTCTTTTTTAAACCAATATGTTTAAATAGAGGTACAGTTCTATACAAATAATTAAGAAATTACTTTCTTAAAANAAATTATTTATGGAACTCCCCTGGTGGTCCAGTAGTTAAGACTCTGTGCTTCCAACACATGGAGTATGGGTTCGATCCCTGGTTGGAGAATGAATATCCTATATGCCATGTGGCACGGCCAAAGTTAAAAAATAAAAATCACTTGTTTATTTGGCTGCACCGTTTCTTAGTTGTAATATATGGAATCTAGTTCCCTGACCAGGGATCAAACCTGGACCCCCGGCACTAGGGGCCCGGGGTCTTAGCCACTGGACCACCAGGGATGTTCTTGTACTTTTCTTGAACGTGCCATTCTATTCCGTTCATTTAAAAAGCATTTATTGTGTGGCAGCAAGCTGTGAGCCTGATGGCTCTCAGATTTTGGGGTACACTTTACCCTAACTGTGAGCCTGATGGCTCTCAGGTTTGGGGGTACACTTTACCCTAACTCATCGTGGCTCCTGTGGCAGTTCATGAGTGAGTGAAAGTCGCTCAGTCGTGTCCGACTCTTTGTGACCCCATGGACTATCTAGTCCATGGAATTCTCCAGACCAGAATACTGGAGTGGGTAGCCTTTCCTTTTGGGGGCCTCATTTCCTGGGATAGCTCAGGCCATGCTTGACTAGACAATTAGCCTCTTTTGCTGTAGTTCAGAGAGCGAGAAGTGGGGGGTGGGAGTACAGGGTCCATATTCAGAGCTGAATTGTGTAACTTGTACACAAAATGAAGATTAATTGCCTGAGAGTCCTCTCTGCCTGCTGGTCCTAGACCCTGAATGTATGAGACAATCCTTGCAGAGAGGGAGGCCCTCTGGCAAGTCAGGGTCTTCTTGGGGTTGTACGGGATGCGGTTATACAAAGCTGAGGACACGGATTCAGTTTGGCCCCAGGTCAGACATGGACACCCCCTGCACAGACCCTGGCCCCCTGGGTGAGCAACCTGGGGGCGGGGGGTGGCGGGGTGGGAGTGTCTCTGAATTAAGAACATACAGAAAGTACCGAATACTTTCTGGTCTGTCACATGTCACAGTATGTTTCTCTCTTCTCTGGTTTCTCATTGTTTTTTTCTTTCTTTTTTAAACCAATATGTTTAAATAGAGGTACAGTTCTATACAAATAATTAAGAAATTACTTTCTTAAAAGAAGGACCCGTGGAAATGGAGTTTCTTTTTCCCAGACAGATTTCTGTGCTCAGCCTAATGTGTTTTGGAAGAATGTGTGTTTTGGCCTGGAGTTCACGTTACCAAGACGCTACATCCTGAGAGCTGACCCTGTTTCTGGGGCTCTCCGAGGCCCATAATCCTAAAACTCACAGGAAGGTCTGTTCTTGGCCAAGAGAAAACCAGCTGGAGAGAAATCAGACAAAGATGTGTCCCAAGGCTGTTGAAAAGACCTAAATGAAAGGGCTTAGCAGTATATGGAAGAAGAGAGTTGGTACAAAGTACAGCATTGTGAGACCTGATCTCTGCCTCTCCTTCCTCTGGGAACACTAATGGCCTGAAATGAATTTAGCTCCATTGTTTTTACCCAAGAGCTGGAGGAGAAGTTGTTTCTTATTCACAGAAGACTTCATTCTAGACAGGGCTTCAGGGTTCATTGTGCCCTGGTTTATGGGCCCCGTTTACTCTGGATTTCCTCGAGGATCCAGCAGAGAAGCAAGGATAATTTTTTTTTTTTTTTTTTTGATCCAGTGGCTCCTCTTGGATCCTCCTCTGCACCATTCATCTTAGTGAAGTATACTTTCCTTTTAGACACGTGTATGCTTTATCTGTCTGCATCTGCGTAGGGGAACATGTGCTGAGGAGCCTAGGCTGGGTCATGGGGTTCATCCCCTCCATCTTTACTGAAAGGTGATGATATCTCTCCAGGTGTTTGAACCCACCCTTGGAGCTTTTACTCCTTACCCCAGTGGGGGTGGGGGAAGAAGGAGGTGTAAAGGTTTGCGGTGCTATCTGCTCACCACCCCACCATGGTCTGAGCCAGATCCTAGAGGCCAGGCTGGATCCAGGCTGAATATGGCCTTAGTGACAGTCTGACCAGTTCAGTGGTGCACACCGGCAGCCCAGGGGGCGTGGTTGACCGACATCTCCTCACCTTTCATTATGGCCCGGAGGGGGTCCCCTGGCAGAAGCAGGATTTTAGGTGACTCAGAGGAGAGTCAGCACCATAAGCTATAACACTGAAAATGTCTCTTGCTTCCTGGGGCTATTTGGACAGATTCCAAGCCACCACCTGACGATACAGAGCATTGGCTTTAGCCTGATCACCACTTCCTCCTTTGGCTCAGGTACTGGAGTCTCATGACGCAAAGGCTACCTTGGAGGTGGCCATAAAGGACAGCGGAACTGCAGGTGCAGCGCAGCCCAGCCAGCCCGAGCAGCAGACTGAGTGTCTGCAGAGCAGGCTGCAAGGGTTGCCAGCCTGGGGTGAGCTCTCCTGCCTGCAGCACCAGGAACAGGGAGAGATGCAGGTCCCCCTGGCCTTGCTAGTCAGACCCACAGTGTTCGATAGGGCCATATGCCTTAGAAAAATCCATTTCTGTTGGATTCTAAGAGGAGACAAGGACAGGGGATCAAAAACTGCCACTTCAGAAGTAGTTTGTTTTTCTCCAGTATTATTGTATTAGAAATGTAACAGGAATTCCCTGGTGATCCAGTGGTTAGGACTCTTTGCTTTCACTACTGAGAGGAGCCAGGTTAGATCCCTGGCCCTTGGCCTAAGATCCTATATGGCAGTGGACAAAAACAAGCAACAAAAGAAGTAGCAAATTGTTTTGAAAAAAGGTAATTATAGAAGTGTACAAAATTACACACATACCAGCCCTGGTCTAGATAAGAACTGTAAACTAATAATGAGTATATCCTGTGTGTGTGATAGTCGCTCAGTCATGTCTGACCTCATGGACTGTAGCCTGCCTTTGGTCCATGGAATTCTCCAGACAAGAATACTGAAGTGGGTACCATTCCCTTCTCCAGGCGATCTTCCCGACCCAGAGATCGAACCCAGGTCTCTTGCATTGTAGGTAGATTCTTTACTGTCTAAGCCATCAGGGAATCCATTCTACCAGTTGAAATAAATGGGTCATTAGTTGGGTCTGAAAATACATTTGACTCACAGAAATGCTGTGATCATGAATCTTTGTAGAGTGGCACACACTTTGTACCCACACAATAGGTGTCTATAGATTTGTAGAAGTGACTGAATAATCTCGTTCAGGATTATAGCTACATTTTGGTTCATACTGTGACCCCAAACCCCGTGTGGATGGATGGGGACTCTGGAGGGAGGCACCTGGCAGAGATTGTGGAAGGGCAGGAGGCCTCTTTACGAGTGCCAAGTTCATGTTTTAAGTTTTATGGATGCGAAAGAGGTAGATTCTGTTCATCCAAACTGCTCTGAATCTTTAGTGTGGTGAAAAGTCAAATTAGATGTATTTTTGTGTATTGCAGGGTATCGCATGCTATTTCTGTGCTTGCTGGTTGTCAGTTTCTGGCTAACTTATAAACAAACAATTGTGCTTTCCAGATCTTGGTGGTTGAGTGAGGGATTGCATAATCCTAGGAAGGAGTGAGAAAGTGAGAAAGGCAGAGAAAATGACTTCGCGTACTGGAGAGGCAGTCAAAAAGCACCCCGTCTTCCATGCCTTGTGTGAGAGTCTCTAATCAGGAGACCCTGCGTGGTCACCCTTCACTCAGTCTCACTCCTGACCTGGAGACCCCAAGTTCACACTGTGCCCTCAATTTGCTGGAAACATATCTACATGTGTGAGTTTTATCTTTGGCT
>SJYA01002795.1:10033707-10088704 GCA_006410615.1 Neotragus moschatus | reverse complement strand
CCACCCCCACCACCCCCCGCCTTTTGGGAGGAAAGATTCCTCCAATGCCTCAGTGTCTGCCTTCGCAGTGACCTGGCCTGTCTGCCTTTTCATTGTCAGTCTCTGCAAGTGTAGGTTGAATAGGCTTTCCTTTCTTCCAAACCGACTGCCTCTGGTGTTTGCCTAGGTCCTGCTCTTTTTGTGTGTATGTCTGTTTTTACTTCTTCCTTTTTGGGGGGTGGGGGAGCCATGCCACGCAGTGTGCAGGATCTTAGTTCTCTGGACCAGGAATCAAACCTATGTCCCCTGCAGTGGAAGTGCAGAGGCCTAGCACTGGACAGCAAGGAAGTCCCTAGATCCGCTCTTTTTGTTTGTTTGTTTGTTGTTGGTTGTGCTGGGTCTTCTTTGCCGTGCGCAGCTTTTCTCTAGCTGCAGAGAATGGAGGCTATTCTTCATTGCGGTGCAGAGTCTTCTCATTGTGGTAGCTTCTCTTGTTGCTGAGCACGGGTTCTAGAAGCATGGGTTTCAGTAGTTGTGACCCATGGGCTTTAGTTGCCGGAGGCATGTGGAATTTTCCTGGACCAGGGATTGAACTGGTGTCCCCTGCATTGCTAGGCAGATTCCTTTCCACTGTACCACCATCCTGCTCTTAAATACTTGTTTCCCAGCCAAACAACTTGATTGTTCACAAAGGACATGTGCATGTATATTAACAAATAGTTTTTACTCTGGATGAACTTACTCTGGTTAGGACTTTTTACCAGGGAATCTATTCCCAAATGGTTTAGGCAAATAAGCACACTACGTATGGTTGTCGTCGTTCAGTCGCTCAGTTGTGTCCAACTCTTTGCAACCCCGTAGACTGCAGCACACCAGGCTTCCATGACCTTGCCATCTCTTGGAGTTTGCTCAAACTCATGTTCAGTGAGTCAGTGATGCCATCCAACCATCTTGTCCTCTGTCATCTCTTTCTCCTGCCTTCAATCTTTCCCAGCATCAGGGTCTTTTCCAGTGAGTCGGCTCTTCGCATTAGGTGGCCAAAGTGTGGGAGCTTCAGCTTCAGCATCTGTCCTTCCAATGAATATTCAGGGTTAATTTCTGTTAGGATTAATTTCCTTCCCTGCTAGCTCAGCTGGTAACAAATTTGCCTGCCATGCAGGAGACCCCGATTCAATTCCTGGGTTGGGAAGATCTGGTGGAGAAGAGATAGGCTACCTACTCCAGTATTCTTGGGCTTCCCTGGTGGCTCAGCTGGTAAAGAATCTGTCTGCAGTGCGGGAGACTTGGGTTTGATCCCTGGGCTGGAAAGATCCCCTGGAGATGGGAATGACTACCTGTTCCAGCATTCTGTCATGGAGAATTCCATGGACTGTATAGTCTCTGGGGTTGCAAAGAGTCAGACATGACTAAGTGACTTTCACTTTCTCTTTTCTTTAGGACTGACTGGTTTGATCTGGTATGGTACATTCTTACAATGGAATTCTACTCAGCAATGAAAAGGAACAAACCAGTCATAAATACAACAATATAGATGAATCCCAGAGCAATCTATTGAGCAAAATAAGTCAGACACAAAAGAATATATAGTATATAATTCCATTTATACAAAGTTCTAAAACATACAGTAGTCTAGGATGATAGAAACCAGAGTCTTGGTTGCCTTGGGGGATGACAAGAATTGTCTCTATATATGTATGTATATGTCTGTATATATGTATGTATATGTGTGTGTGTTTGTGTATTTTTGTCCAAACTCATTGAGCTATGTACTTTAAAATCTGTGTATTTTCTTATGTGTAAATTATACCTCAACTTTTATTATTTTTAATTTTATTTATTTTGCGTGTGCTAGGCTTTTCTCTAATTGGAGCGAGTGGGGGCTACTCTCTAGTTGCAGTGTGCAGGCTTCTTATTGCGGTGGCTTGTCTTGTTGGGGAGCACAGGCTCTAGAATGCAGGCTTGGTAATTGGGGTGCACAGGTTTAGTTGCTCTGTGGCGTATGGATTCTTCCTGGATCAGGGATCAAACCCACGTCTTCTGCATTGTCAGGTGGATTCTTTACCACTGAGCCACCAGGAAAGCCCCCAGTTTTTAAAAAATGGTGTAGGCAAGAAGGGGAATGCATTTGACTCCTGGAACTAAGAAGGCCTGAGTAACGGCTTCAGGCCTGGCTTGATCTAGGGCTCAAATGTCGCCCAAGACTCAGTTTCTCAGTTCTGTTCCCCCAGGTTAGCTCCGTTTTGGGGAAGACACTCCCCTGCTCTGGTAACGTGGCTGCAGCTGCCCAGTCTCAGCATCTTCCTAGATTCAGGGCTAATGGGCTCTGGTTATCCTACGTCAAGTACTCACCTTGAATCAGACCCGAGGTGAGTTTGGTTTTCCAGTTGGCCAGGCATGAGTCAGATGTCCTTTCTCTTGGAAAGGAGTTGTGGGAGTATGAGTCTGCCAGCCTGACTGTTATGGGCCACGAGGTGGGAGAGTGGGAATTGGGTCACTGTGGCCAAAGAGTGTGCGTGAGTGATGTCAGGCAGTCCTCAGCCGGGAACCGTGAGAGGGAAGCCTGGGAATTGGTAGGTGAGCTGTCCCGATATCCCCACACATTCCTGGTGCTCCGGCTCAACTCAGAGTAGTAGAAAGGACGTGGGCTTAAAGTACCTCTCACATCCTTACTGTGTCCAGCATGGTTTGTTGTTGTTTTTTTTTTAAATATTTATTTCATGCAAACTCTTGGTTGGGACAGGTGAGATCTAGTTCCCCGATCAGAGATCAAACCCACGTCCTCTGCATTGGGAGCATGAAGTCTTAATTAGCCCTTGGACCACCAGGGAAGTCCCCTGCCTTTAACATCTTGAGTAGCTCACTCACCCTCCAAGCTTTAGAATCGTGGGGTCCAAGATGCTGTACCAAAGCTCACGTGGGCTGTCCTACATATGGGAGACCCCACTAAGCTAGTGAGAAAGCTGAACTTTCACTCCGTACTTGCTTTTCTCGGGTGCTGGCAGTTAGACTATCCTTCTGTGTGTTGAGACGAACGCCCTTGCCCAAGCCTTCGTCTGGTCAGACTCTGTATAGTGGACAGACTCAGGTTCACTGTAAAGACTTATGGACAGTGATCCTAGAGGCCAGGGCAGTTCATTTGCTTCCCCTACCCCGTCCTCAGTTCCCAGGCCAGGCCAGTCTGACGGGTGCTGCCTAGGTCCTGGGCACAAGCCCGCAGTCCAGTTTGGAGCAGTGCTTCCTCCTGTTGGGATCCAATGAAGAACTAAGGCGTGACTGTGGGTCCCCACTAGCAGAGAGCCCCTGAGGCCGGGGCCAATAGACAGCAAGCAGCCTCTGGGATTCCAGGCCGTCTTTCTGACAGTCTCAACCCAGATTCATCTCTCAGGGCTCTGGGTAGTTTCCAAATAGCCCTGTGGGTGTGTCTGGTGTTTCCAACAGGCCCAGCATTCCTACCTGTCAGTAAGAAGTAATGTGATTTGGGGTCCAGTCACTCAATGAGATCTAATCCTAAGCATTCCTATGTCTTATCTGGAAACTTGACCCCACATCTGTGGGCTGGTTAGGGTGTAGCCATTCCAGGCCTGCCAGACACTGGGTGAGGTATGGGAGCAGGAAAAAGTTCTTATCCTTGAGTGGGAATGGCTGCTTATCAGCTCTGGGAATGTCCGTAAAGGAATTAGTTATTAAGGCTCCTCTGTAAAGTAGAACACAGCCTTGGTGAACCATGTAATTTTAAGTCAGATCAAGCCACCCCTTCATAGTAATTTTGGGAAATAGAAACGAAAGAGGCCTGCAATTATTTTAGCCCTGTAATATTGTTAGCTTAATATTAAAGACATTTTAATCTTAGGTCTGATTTTCTGATTTTTATTTTCAATCAGGGCTCATTTAATGGTGTGAAAGATGTTAATTTTAAGACTGTTCCAAGTCAGATCGTGACTATCTGTGTAATTTGAATTTGGGAAGCTGTGTGGGGGACAGGTGGGGGTGGCCACCTGCTACGTTGTTGTTGCTGAGTCGTGTCCAACTCTCTGCGACCCCACGGACTGTAGCTCCCTAGGCTCTTCTAACAGTGGGATTTCCCAAGCAAGAATACTGGAGTGGATNAATTTTAAGACTGTTCCAAGTCAGATCGTGACTATCTGTGTAATTTGAATTTGGGAAGCTGTGTGGGGGACAGGTGGGGGTGGCCACCTGCTACGTTGTTGTTGCTGAGTCGTGTCCAACTCTCTGCGACCCCACGGACTGTAGCTCCCTAGGCTCTTCTAACAGTGGGATTTCCCAAGCAAGAATACTGGAGTGGATTTGCCATTTCCTTCTCCAGGGGATCTTCCCAACCCAGGAATTGAACCTGCATCTCTTGCATGGGCAGGCAGATTCTTTACCACTCTGCCACCTGCTGCGATGGGAGAATGAGAAATCTTTGTGGAAGGAGACATGTAACAGCTCCTTTCTGACTCAGGAGTCCAAAGGCGGCTAATATGGGAATGAATCCCTGAGAAACCTGGGGCTGCAGATAACCCATTTCTTCCTCCTTGGGGTCAAGGCCGTGGGTGTGGCTTGGGCAGAGGTGTGGAAGGCTAGGTATGTGCAGGGGTGCAATGACAGTGACCAGGCAGTGACGCAGAGAGAAGGGGCAGTCGCCTCGCCAAATACTGCCCACCAGCCAGCCACTCCCAGGGCGTGAGCGTAAGCCCTTTCAGTGGGCAGAGCTCAAAGATATGCTTTAGAAAGGAGTGGAACCTTCAGATCCCTGGGCTTCTATTAATACCTGCTGGAGTGGGAAGAACACTATTAGATTAAAAGGAAACTTTTGGAATCCCTTTTCTGTACACCTGAAACTAACACTATATAGTAATTCAACTATAATTTACCAAACAAAAGGGGGGGAATTCCTTGGCAGTCCAGTGTTTAGGATGTGGCTTCTCACTGTGGTGGCCCAGGTTTGATCCTTGATGGGGAACTATGTGCCCGAAAGCTGCTCAGACAAAAAAAAAAAAAAAAAAAGGAAACTTTTTTTTTTTCTGATATTAAACTTTTCACAATGAAACATTGATTATAATCTAGACACTTTTCTGTTGGTCCGACGGTTCAGACTCCGTGCTCCCAATACAGGAGGCATGAGTTGGATCCCTGGTCAGGGAACTAAGATCCTGCATGCTGCACAGTGAGGCCAAGAAAGAGAGAGCAGCTGGAGGCTGGATTTGGCACATGGATCTTAAAAAAAAGGGGGAAACTTTTTTCCTGATCTTGAACTTTTCACAGTGAAACATTGATTGTAAACTAAATACCCCAGGAAATAATGGACAGAGAACACAGACAATTCTCCAGAAAAAAAAACAATTTAACAGATCAATAATATAAGAAAAAAAAGTGTTTACCTTCACTAATAACAAATGCAAATTGGGAGAATAGGATGCCTATTTTTCACATATCAATTTGGCAAAGATTAAAAATACATATCAACTCAACAATAAAAGACAACCTGGCTTAAAAAATAGGCAAGAAACCTGAATTGATCTTTCTCCAAAGATATGCAAATGGCCAATAGCCACATGAAAAGATGTTCATTACTCATTAGGGAAGTGGAAAGCAAAACCACAGGGAAATACCACACATCCTAGGTTGGCTATAATAAAAAAGGCAATAACAAGTATTGAGGAGGATAAGAGTAAACTGGAGTCCTCATCTACTGCTGGTGGGAATGTAAGATATTGTAGCCACTTTGGAAAAGAGTTGGACCTCAAATGGTTAAACGTAGAATTAACCATATGACGTAAGACTATGACATCGGAGAATTAACCATATGACATAAGAGAAGGGGGTGACAGAGGATGAGATGGTTCAGTAGCATCACCGACCCAGTGGACATGACTGAGCAAACTCCGGGAGACAGTGAAGGACAGGGAAGCCTGGCGAGCCGCAGTCCGTGGAGTCGCAAAGAGTCGGGCATGACTTAGAGACTGAACAGCAACAACCACCATTTGACACAATATTTCCACTTTCAGATCTATAGCCGAGAGCAGGGAAGACATTCATTCACATAAAAACTTACACGGAAGTAAGCAGCCCTATTCATGAGAGCCAACAGTGAAAAACATCCCCCAATGTCCTTTAACTGATGAATGGATAATGAATGTGTGTATCGACTGGAGTGTTAGGGACAAAAAGAAGTGAAGTACTGATAGGTGCTGCACTGTGGATAAACCTTAAACTAAGTGAAAGAAGCCCATCGCAACAGACATTCCATCATATGGAATGTCCAGATTAAGCAAGTCTGTACAGATAGAAAGTAGGTTCATGGTTGCCTAAGGCTAGTGGGGAACCTTTAGTTGTGACATGTGACATCTGGTTCCTCAGCCAGGAACCCTGAACCCATGCCCTTTGCGGGAGAAGCCTGGAGTCCCAAATGCTGGACTGCCAGGGAGGTCCTGAGTCTTGATTTTCTGATAGGCCAGCGCTGCCCATGGCATTGCATACATGCTGTTCTGGGGGGAGGAGTGTGCTTTGTATGATCCTTCATACATGAGGAGGCCTGCACATGGATTCCTCTCAACTCCCTTTTCCCAGTGGTCTGCCTACGTGTCCTTATTGAACCTCTGTCGTAAATGTCAGCTGTGAGTGCAGCTGTATGTTGAGTCCTGCGAAACTCGAGTCACGTGGCTGGTCTGGAGAACTCTTGACACAGCCACTCATGTGGAAAGTAACAGTATGCGTATAAAGTAGGTGGGCAGGGGCTCTCCTGGTGGTCCACTGGTTAGGATTCCATGCTCCCCACGCAGGGGGCCAGGGTTCAGTCCCTGGTCAGGGAACTTGATCCCTCATGCTGCACCTAAGAGTTCGCATGCTGCAACTGAAGGTCCCACATGTTGCAATGGAAGTCGAAGACCCTGCATGCCACAGCTAAGACTTGGTACAGCCACATTAATAAATTAACATTAAAAAAAATCTTAACTTCTTAAAAATAATTGAGTAGGAAAGAAATTCCTACTCACTTCAGAATCAATTCACAGTGCCTGTTTTGGTGTTGTGTTATGGTGAATGACTTTTATTTTCTTTTTTTACACTTTTTGGCATTTCATATATTTTCCATGTTAATGTTACTTTTATTTGCCGAAAAGAGTATTTAAAAAAAATTTTTTCTGTTGTGTTCGACATTTGTCATCATTTTTAGAGTGGCTGACCTTTAAAGGAGCTTCTCTTGTTTTCTTTCCCTTAGGGTTGCAATCCCCTTGCGCAGACTGGCCGGAGCAAACTACAGAATCAGAGGGCTGCCTTGAACCAGAAGATCTTGAAAGCCATGCGGATGAGAACAGGAGCTGAGAACCTTCTGAAGTAAGTGTCTGCTGGCTCTGCCACCTCCACTGGGAGCCCGACCTCTCCTAAGGCCTATCCATCTATTTCCTAAACTCCCCGACCTGCCAGACCTCCTCTCAGCTCTTGATTTTAGCTTTGAGCCGCCTCCTTATTTCTGACACCTGGAACAGGCCCTGCCTCACCTAGAGGTTGGTTGTGTTGAAGACATGTGTTTTATGCAGCCTGTCTGTGTGGTGGGGGTGGGAGGATGATGGGGGAGGCCCAGTTATCCTATTCGTGTTTGTTTTCCCCACTTTCTTGGGACCCACCTGTCTTCTTATGCCTGATTTACAGTCACCTGTTGCTGAATATTTGTTGAATGTATAAAGAAAAGGCAGAGAGAAGGGAAGGAATAGGAACCTTTCTGTAAGGAATAGGAACCTTTCTGTTGCCAGCATTCATCTTGGTAGTGAGAGGGGCCTCCTAGGCCTGGGGCTCTTGGGGCTCATTATTATGCTCTGGTGGTAACATAGTTAACTTCTCAAGCATAGAACTCAGTGAAGCCTTACCTGTAGACTTTCTTCTGCAGAGTTCTGGGGTAGCTCTTGCCAGCCCCCTGCTACCTTCTGCACTGTGTACGGGAGGCAGGCACTGTGTATGCTACCAGCTCACTGAGACAGATGCCTCCTAGAGCCCCAGAAAGAGATGGGGAGTGTTTGCTGGGACCTGGAACCTGAAAAGCTGGCAGGATATGGCTAATGGCTGTTTTCAGTGGGTCAAGTTCACTCTTGGAGGCCTTAAGGAGCCCAGGATGCTTGGAGGTTGCTGGGCAAAGCCAGATACATCAAACCAGGTGTTGGTAAAAAAGCTCGTGGTCACAAATATGTTTGAGGAGTATGGTCCGCTCTTCCTTATGGGCCGCTTACCTGAGCACTCAAGAGAGGAGGCGGGTTTCTCACCATGAACTTGGGGTAAATTCATTAAAAAAATTTTTTTTTCTCAATTTTACTGCAATTGAATTGCTATACAATGTTGTGTTAATTTCTGCTGTACAGAGAAGTGAATCAACCATACATATACACATATCCCCTCTTTTTGGAGTTGCCTTCCCATTTGGGTCACTGCAGAACATTGAGTAGCCTTCTCTGTGTTATATAACCTATACAGTAGGTTGTTATTATCTTTTTTATATATACTATCAGTAGTGTATATAGGTCAATCCCAATATCCCATTTCATCCCACCTTCCTCAAGTTCATTTTTGAATCAATCTGTTCCTTAGGGAAGATCTGTGAGGTATGAAGTAGGAGAAAAGAAAAACGCAGGACAGCATGCCCTGCGTATATATTTTAAGGGATGAAGAAAACACTGTTAGGGGCTCTTGGGAGCTAGGCAGGGTGGAGGTGACTCCTACTTGTCACACTATACTTTCAATGTTTGAATGTCCTTTTCCAAAGTGTATGGATTACGCTTACACGTTTTTATTGTGAGATATCCAGAAGAATTGTGAGAGGCCCAGAAGAATAACGTCAGTGACCCACTGCCCCTGGGTCAGAACGACAGTGATATGTCTGTGCTGGTTTCGTGACTCGTGGACCAGCAGACAGTGCAAGTACCGGGTGGCCAAGTGTCTGGAACCTCTTCTTTAGCTACTTCCGCAACAGGGCGGAAGGGAGATTGTTCCTGGAGGAGACTGGGGAAAATGCTGCAACACGTCACCTTTGGGAATGTCTGACCGTGTCCCTGTCCCCAGAGAAGCCTGGACCTGGGAGTTGTCAGATCCACTACGCAGCGGACCTCATCGGCCAGGGCAGCTCAAGAGGGCCCGCCGATTTTGGGACGACTTGCTGTGCGCTGAGCTTGACATGCTGAGGGCCCCACTGGTGTGTTTTGTAGCCTTGGGTTTTGGTTGTCACCTTGCCAGGCCAGCAGTGCAGTTGAGGGGGGCGGGTGGGGAGCCCTGACCCTGTGCCTGTCCGTTCACCAAACAAATGGATTTGTTGAGCACCTGCTAAGTGGCAGGCAGTGCCTGAAATGCGAAGGGATAAGGCTGTGAGCAATTCAGACAAGGCCCTGCTTTCCTGATGCTTAATCTCTCTTGGGGGAAGCTTAATACACAAGCAAACAAATCCGCTCACGTCAGAAGGTGATGTTTTCTAGGGCGCCAGTGAAAGGGAAATGTGACAGAGGCTGACGCAGCGTGGCGTGGCCTTGGAGACCAAAGGTGGTCAGGGAGGCCCTTTTTGGCCAGGGCACTTGGCGTTGCTAAGGTGGGGCCTAGGGCTGTTTTGTCTGTCTTGCTCTGTGAATGACACGAGCAAACAGCCTCTCTGAGGCTCGTTGTCAAGTCCGGTGTAGAGCTGGCAGGGGTAGGGGCGGGGTGCAGGCGGTTAATGATTCTTGCAGTGACCTAAAAGTTCAAAGTGCTCCTCTCTGGAGAATGTTGTTGGAGGAAACCCTAAAGGTATTTATTAATCTGACTTAACCAGCACCAACCGTTTCCCAAAAACAAATAGGGTGTTTAGCCAAGCGCAGCTCTGGCCCGTGGGTGTCCCTGGCTTGCCAATTAGGAGGCTGTCCCTGCCAGCAAAGGGTAGTCAGAAAGTGGGCCCTGCTGTGCTGCCTGTCTGTCTGTTTTCAGGTTCCCGCTGTTCCACAGCCTCCTGATGAAGGTAGAGCAGATGGAATGTTTGGGGGAGGTTGTGTTTGGGAAACTGACCCTCAAATGCAGAAATGGGAGGGTCCCAGTCCTTATGGGCATCACTAAGGGAGCTTTGAGGCTGGGTGGGTGCTGTGAGGAGCCAGGTTTTATAGGCTGCGAGCAATTCAGGTGAGACCCTGTTTTCCTGACGCTTAATCTCTTGTGGGGAAGACTGACTCTGGTCCATATTGGCCAAGAGTCCATGAGCTTCTTGGAATTTGATTTGGAAGATAGCAGGTATTTTAAATGTGCCTTTTCAGGCTAAGCAAGGACAATGTCTTCTCTTTTCCTAGCTCCTTTCCCTCCTTTGAGAAAAAGCTGGGGTAGCCATGTGATGATGTTTCTCAAAAGCAGATGGTCTTTGTGAAATTCAAAGCCAAGTTGTCACACAGCTCAATTTTAACTAACTGGTTCTTTGAACAAGGGCAGTCATTTAACATCTTGGGCTTTAGGTCCCCTTCTTGGGGCCACGGGGGCCTGGAAAAGAGTGAAGGGACCAGTGCTGGGAGGCAGTAGGGAGTGGTAGGGACTGTGGTGAAGAGCAGCGCATATGCTCTCTGGGTGGGAGGGGTGGGGCAACTCCAGTGTGGCCCATATGGAGGGGAGGGACTAGGGTTGCTTGGTTTTTTTTTTTTTTTCAGGAAAAGCCAGAGATCTGACTTCCCTTCCCCCTACCCTCCTACCCCCTACCTTTTAAATCTTCTGATAATTGAATTTTAAAATATTGGCAGCTAGTTCAAGGTGGAGGAAAACACCCTGAGGGTCAAATAAGCAAGTCCCATGGACCTCCAGTTTGTGACTTCTGAACCAGAGGGTGATGACGTCATGGGACATGGGTGACCTGGGAGTACATTGGTCTGTAGGAGCATGATTTGAGGTTCGTGACTGCTCACACTATCAGTTCTGAGGGGGGCTGATGCCTGGGCAGGGGGATGTATGAGCCAAGGCCTTGGGGGCGTCTGCCTTCCTGCACTGAGAGGTGGACTGGGAGCAGATGTCCTCCCAGACCCACTGATCTGCTGCCTTAGCCGGGTGGCCACACAGGAGCACTGGGCAGTGCTTACTCCAGTCTCCCTGAATCCCTGGTAGAGCAGGATTTGGGGTCAGATGGATTAAGGCCACACAGCTCCAATAAAGTCTCTGAAGCTGGTACAAGCCTGTATTGCCTGTCAACAAGCTTGTTCCTAGAGGGACATTTTACTAAAAGACTTGGGAGAAAAATATTACATTAAAATAAATGGATATACATGGGTCAGAATGCAAATTTATGTACACCTTTAAGAGAAAACATGGGGATGTTAGAGAAATTTTGGACTTGGGGCAAAGAAGCCATATATCCCGTGGGACATCTTAATGGCGGAAAAGGTCTCAGAAACTCCGACTTGAGGGACATGTGTGGATGTGGTCAGTAGCCACAGGAAATCATTGAATGTGGCCCTCCTTTCCCTGTTCACACATGGTGGGTTGATCACTCAGAGAGAGTAAGTGGGATACCTTTTAATTCTTCTGCAGCGTGTGTAGGCTCTTTATGAAAAGCCCAAGGAAGTAGGGACTTTCCTAGTGGTTCAGACAGTAAAGAATCNTGGTCAGTAGCCACAGGAAATCATTGAATGTGGCCCTCCTTTCCCTGTTCACACATGGTGGGTTGATCACTCAGAGAGAGTAAGTGGGATACCTTTTAATTCTTCTGCAGCGTGTGTAGGCTCTTTATGAAAAGCCCAAGGAAGTAGGGACTTTCCTAGTGGTTCAGACAGTAAAGAATCCACCTGCAGTGTGGGAGACCCAGGTTCGATCCCTAAACCAGGAAGATCCCCTGGAGAAGGGAATGGCTACCTACTCCAGTTTTCTCACCTGGAGAATTCCATGGACAGAGGAGCCTGGCAAGCTACAGTCCATGGGGTTGCAAAGAGTCAGACATGACTGAATAACTAACACTTTCACTGTCAAAGGAGTAGGCTTCTCCTTGGTGGTCCAGACCAGAAGGTAGACCCAGAGCAGGAAAGGGCTAAAACACCCTTCTGCCTCATCCTGGTTGGTCTCAGAAACTTTTGGCTGTAACTTCAGTTACCAGATAATAGGCATCTCAGAGGAAGAGTACACACAGGTGAAAGCTGAGAAACCCCATGTTCTTCCAAGAAGACCCCTGGAGAGGATTCATTTTCACCCAGAAAGGCAGGCAAGGTGCAGAATGTCAGTGTTGAAGGGACCAAGGTTCTGGTACTTCATTCCTGATTTGGGCCAGCTCTTCCCCCAGCCAGTGCACAGGGGAGCTGGCACACACACCATATTAAACTGATGGCATCTTATGGAAGAAGCCCCCTCTCCACCAGTGAATCCATGAAAAATCATGATCTGTATTAGGAACGGTACACACTATAGAGTTGATTTCTGAATCAGCATAGTACCCTAAGGTCAGCACTGTGGAAACGCACCCTGAGGGCACCTCCTGGCCACCAGCTTTTTCCAGAGTGACCCATGATCTACATGAAGAGGCCCACATCCAAAGAGCAGCTCACTGGTTTGTTGTAAATCCTAAACCTCAAGCTGTTGCCAAGTTGAAAAGAAGTAGCAGATCAATATACAGAGATGGGAAAAGCAAAGTGCCAGCGTGTTTGGAGGTTCTTCAGGTATTTGGCTGGAGGTCTTAGGGCCTATATTGTCATATTTAAGTTGGATCCATTCTGTTGCTAAGAACCAGCCTCTCCCCAACCCGCACCACCCCCCACCCCTGCCCGCCGCCCATACCATTGACTCTGAACAGTAATCTTGACTCTGCCCTTTGTTCTTTCATAACCTGAAATTTGTAAAGCCTCTACCATGTGAAAAAAGGTTTCAGGAGAAATGCAGAGCGATAGTAGGCAAAAAGGTCTTGTCCCTCCAGGAATTATGTTTGTCTTACCTCACTCTAAAATGTATTTGAGGGACTTCGCTGGTGGTCCAGTGGTTAAGAATCCCCCCTCCAACACAGGGGATATGAGTTTGATTTCTGGTTGAGGAACTAAGATCCCACATGCCTCGGAGCAACAAAGCCCAAGCAAGTTGCAGCTAGAGAGCTCTAGAGCCCATGTGCCGCAACTGGAGAAAGCCTGCATGTTACAATCAAGAGGCTGCACAGCCAAATAAAATAAAATAAAAATAATAAAAAAATTAAAAGATAATAAAAAATGAGATGAAATAAACTGTATTTGAGGCACCCTAACACACTTGATTCTGACAGAATGTGGTCCACTGGAGAAGGGAATGGCAAACCANTTGTTCTTTAGTTGTGGCATGTGGGATCTAGTTCCCCCACCAGGGATCAAACCTGGGTCTTCTGTATTGGGAGCACAGAGTCTTAACCACTGGACCACTGGGGAATTCCCTACAATTGCTCTTTCTGAGTGGGCGTATGTTTGTTGGTTGGTCATGGAGAACAAGCGGAGGGAAGTAAGGTAGAGAGAGGGAGAGAGAAAGAGAAGGGAGTACAAAGACGCCGTGAAGAGAAACCGATGAGCCCTTGTGTGTGCAGGGCGTGGAGAGTCGCCGGGGGAGGTCTAACTCCAGGGGAAGTGGTTTAGTGCTTTGCTCTCTGGAGGAAAGGTGCACAGGTGGTGAACACAGCAGGTCAGCGTCAGTTGGGTGGGTTTCCATCAGCTGAGGATGGGGAGGTGGTCAGTTACTGCTTCTGGCTGGCTGGAGCTCTTGCTGGTGACCCTCAGCTGTCCTCATGTGTGACAGGAGGACATTTCTAGCACTTGGCCTGAACCATGACTGAGCACTTGCCAGGATGGTTCAAGGGAAAGTACTCAGCAACTCCTGGCTTAGACCTTGGTTGCGACTGTCACTGTTGTTTTTGCAGTGGTTCTGAATCTGAGGAATGAATGAGCTAGCACCTGAAAGATCCTTGAGTAGGTAGCAAAACCCCTGCTTTGGGAGCTTGGGTAAAGTCTGTTCCTACATACGAAGATAGTCCATTTCGCTTATCCATTTGTTTGTTGCATATCTGGATTGTTCTCTACTTTTTTGACTGAGGAATAATGCTATTATAAACAGTCACATTCATGTCTTGGTTTGGACATATGTTTTCATTTCTCTTGTATAGATTCCTAGGAGTACAGTTACTTGGTTGCACAGTAAGTTATATTTTAACGTTTTTTTAAGCTACCTCGCTGTTTTCCCCAGTGGTTTTGTCATTTACATTCAGGAANGACCCTCAGCTGTCCTCATGTGTGACAGGAGGACATTTCTAGCACTTGGCCTGAACCATGACTGAGCACTTGCCAGGATGGTTCAAGGGAAAGTACTCAGCAACTCCTGGCTTAGACCTTGGTTGCGACTGTCACTGTTGTTTTTGCAGTGGTTCTGAATCTGAGGAATGAATGAGCTAGCACCTGAAAGATCCTTGAGTAGGTAGCAAAACCCCTGCTTTGGGAGCTTGGGTAAAGTCTGTTCCTACATACGAAGATAGTCCATTTCGCTTATCCATTTGTTTGTTGCATATCTGGATTGTTCTCTACTTTTTTGACTGAGGAATAATGCTATTATAAACAGTCACATTCATGTCTTGGTTTGGACATATGTTTTCATTTCTCTTGTATAGATTCCTAGGAGTACAGTTACTTGGTTGCACAGTAAGTTATATTTTAACGTTTTTTTAAGCTACCTCGCTGTTTTCCCCAGTGGTTTTGTCATTTACATTCAGGAATGTATGAGGTATCCAGTTTCTCTGTACAGCCTCACTAATACTTGTTACTGTCTTTTTTTTTTTTTTTTTTATAGCCAGTCTGATAGTTTTGTATTGGTATCTTCTTATGTCTTTAACATGTCTTTTCCTGTTGACTGAAGACACTGAGCATCTTTTCATGTGCTTACTAGCCATTTATAGAACTTCTTTAGTAAAATATCTATTCAAATCTTTTGCCTGTTTTATGAATTCAGTAAAGTTACCGGATACAAAATCAATATACAGAAATCAATTGCATTTCTATACACTAATAATGAACTATCAGCAAGATAAATTAAGAAAATGTTCCCAACACTTATACACCATTGGTGGGTCTGTAAGTTGGTATAGCCACTATGGAAAACAGTTCTGAGATTCTTCAAAAACTTAAGACTTGAACTGCTATGTGACCTACCTACTCCACTTCTGGGTATTTATCTGAAGAACACAAAAGCTACTTTGAAAAGATACAAGCACCCCATGTTCATTGCAGCATTATTTATAATAACCAAGATATGGAAACAAACTGTCCATCAATGGATGACTGGATAAAGAAAATGAGATGCACACACACACACAATGTTATTTAGCCATAAAAAGGAATAAAATCTTGCCATTTGCAGCAACATGGATGGAAATTGAGGGCATTATGCTAAGTGAAATAAGTCAGAGAAAGACAGATACTGTGTGATTTCACTTGTATGTGGAATCAAAACAAAACAAACTAAACAAAAAACCCAGATCCTGTATACTGCAGCTGAGAGTTCACATGTCACAACTAAAGATTCCTCATGCTGCAACAAAGAAACAAAGATTGAAGATCCTGAGGGCCACAACTAAGACCTGGCACAGCCAAATAAATATATAAATATATATTTAAAAAAATCCAAGCTCATAGATATAGAGAACAGATGGTGGTTGCCAGAGGTAGGGGTTGCAGGGTAGACGAAATGAGTACAAATTTTATAACTAAATAAGCCATGGGAATGTGATGTACAGCATGGTGACAACAGTTAATAATACTGTATTGTATGTTTGAAAGTTGCCAAAAGAGTAAATCTTAAAAGTTCTCATCTTAGGAAAATATTCTGTAACCATGTATAATGACAGATGGCAAGTAGATTTATTATGGTGATCATTTTGAAGATATACAGATATAGAATCATTATATTGTACACTTGAAACTAATAGAATATTGTATGTCAGTTATAACTCAATTAGAAAACTCTTTTGCCCATTAAAAAAATTGACTGATCTTTTGATTATTTAATTAACAGAACTCTTTATTTTTTCTAGATACAGATTCTTTATCAGATACACATTTGTAAATATTTTCTCCCAATCCATGGCTTTTTTCTTCTTCTTTTTTAATGTTATCTTCTGAAACACTGAAGTTTAAAATTTGACAACTCAAATTAATGTTTCTTCTTTTATGGATTTTTGTGCTTTTGGTGTGTAACTAAGACTACTTTGCCATCACTTCATGGCAAATAGATGGGGAAACAGTGGAAACAGTGACAGACTTTATTTTCTTGGGCTTCAAAGTCACTGAAAACGGTGACTGCAGCTATGAAATTAAAAGATGCTTGCTCCTTGGAAGAAAAGCTATGACCAACCTAGACAGCATATTAAAAAGCAGAGATATTACTTTGCAAGACAGGTCTGTCTAGTCAAAGCTATGGTTTTTCCAGTAGTCATGTGTGGATGTGAGAGTTGGACCATAAAGAAGGCTGAGCACTGAAGAAATGATGCTTTTGAACTGTGGTGTTGGAGAATACTCTTGAGAGTCCTTCAGACTGCAAGGAGATCAAATTAGTCAGTCCTAAAGGAAATTAGTCCTGAATATTCTTTGGAAGGACTGAAGCTGAAGGCACCAATACTTTGGCCACCTGCTGTGAAGAACTGACTCAGAAAAAACCCTGATGCTGGGAAAAATTGAAGGCAGGAGGAGAAGAGGATGACAGAGGATGAAGTAATTGGGTGGCATCACTGACTCAATGGATGAGTTTGAGCAAGCTCTGGGAGATGGTAAAGGAAAAGGAAGCCTGGCGTGCTGCAGTCCATGGGGTAGCAAAGAGTCAGACACAACTGAGCTACTGAAAAGTAACAAGAATACTTTGTCCAGTCCGAGGTCATGAAGATTTCATTCTAGGAGTTTTGGAGTTTTTGCTCTTTTACTGAGGTCTCTGATCTATTGATTTACAATGTTGGTTTCTGTTGTACAACAACCTGAATCAGCTGTAAGTTTTTATATATCACCTCCTTCTTGGAGTTTCTCTCCCACCCTCAACCCCTGTCTGATCCATTTTGACTTGATACTTGGTTTGGTGTAATGCTTAGATGAGATTTATTTTTTGCATATTGTGCAGAAAAGAGTTATTGTCGTAGGCCTGAGAAGTCTATCTTTAGAAAGCCCTGCTTGCAAGTTTGGCACTTGGCTGGTGTGCGGAAATGTAGATTTCAGGAGAGTTCCCCTCATTCCTAGAACTGATAAGAGGAGCTCATTATAAACTATTTTCACAAACCATGTGAAGTGAAGTGAAAGTCGCTCAGTCGTGTCTGACTCTTTGCAACCCCATGGAGTACACAGTCCATGGCATTCTCTAGGCCAGACTACTGGAGTGGGTAGCCTTTCCCTTCTCTAGGGGATCTTCCCAACCCAAGGATTGAACCCAGGTCTCCCACATTGCAGGCGGACAAACCATGTGGTTTATAGCAAACACCTGCTTTCTTTCTTGGAGTCTTAAATTTTGGAACATGCTCGGCAGGGATGTTTACCTGACCAACCCTCAGCAAAAACCCTGGTGATCTTCCTTGGATGATACATTTATACACATGTTGTCACAGCCCTTTGCTGGAGGAATTAAGTGTGTCCTATGTGGCCCCCCTGGGAAGGAGGACTCTTAGCAGCCTGTGTCCGGTTTCCTCTACATCTCACCCCATGCACCTTTGCCTTAGCTGACTTTGCTGGATGTCCTTTTGCTGTAATAAATCAGAGCAGTGAGCACAATTACATCCTGAGTCTTGCCAGTCCCACCCCCGTTGACTCCAGGGCTGGTCTTGGGGACACTGACATGCCTAGAAATGTCCAGTTGCTTCAGCACCATTCGTCAGAAAGACTTTTGCTCCTTGAATTTTCTTGTTACCTTTGTCAAAATCAATTTACCATAAATGTAAAAATTTACTTCTGGGTTCTGTTCTGTTCCATTGCCTATCCTTATGCCAGTTCCACATTGTCTTGATTACTGAGGCTTTATAGTAAGTTTAAAATCAGATAGCTTAAGTCCTCCAACTTTGTTTTTTTTTTTTTTTTTTCAAAATTATTTGGCTCTTCTAGGTCCTTTACATTTCCATATAAATTTTAGGATCGATTTGTTAGTTTCTCCTAAAAAGCTTACTACGGTTTAGATTGGAGTTTCTGTTTTCAAATTTTTTAAAGTTTATCTTGCTTATTTATTTGACTGCACTGGGTCTTTGTGTCTGGGACTTTCTCTAGTTGTGGTTAGCAGGGGCTACCCTTGGTTGCAGTACAGTGGCTTCTCTTGCTGCAGTGCACAGGCTGTAGGCGCAGGGGCTTCAGTAGTTGCAGCCCGTGAGCTCAGTCATTGCGGTTCACAGGCTGTATAGAGCGAGGGCTCAGTAGTTGTGATGTTCAGGCTTAGTTCCTCCACAGCACGTGGAATCTTCCCCAACCAGTAATCGAGCTCGTGTCCTCTGCATTGGCATGTGGATTCTTATCCACTGTACCGCCAGCAAAGTCCATGATTGGAATTGATTTGAATTGATGGATCAGCTGGAGAGAAATGACGTCTTGACAATAGTGAGTCTTCCAATCCATAAACGTGAAATGTCTGTCCGTTTAATATCACAGCAGTGTTTTGAAGTTTTCAGTGTGCAAGACTTCTGCTTCTTTTCTTAATTTTATTCCTAAGTATTTTATTCTTTTTGATACTGAGTGAAATTGTTTTCTTAATTTCATTTTAAGATTTCTTGTTGCTAGTATATAGAAATAAAATTGATGTTTGTATTTTGACCTAGCTAAATTTATTAGTTCCAGTATTTGTTTTTTGGGTGCCTGGGGATTTTATACATGCAAGACTATGTCAGCTGTGAATAAAGTTTTACTTCTTCCTTTCTGTTTAGATGCCTTTCTTTACCTTATTGCGACTGGCTTGAATCTCTAGTATGGTGTTGATAAGAAGTAGCGTAAGTGGACATCTTTGCCTTGCTCCTGATCGTAAGGGGGAAAGCATCAATCTTTCATCTTTAATATGATGTTAGCTGTGGGTTTTCGTAGATGTTGTTTATCAAGCTTTATAAATTATCTTTTATTCCTAGCTTGTTATGGATGTTTACCATAAATCTGTGTTGGATTTTATCACATGCTTTTTTCCCGCATCTATTGAGATGATGGTTATTTTTTTTTTTTTTTTTGGTCCCTTATTCTGTTGCTATAGTATGTTACATTAATTGATTTTCAGATATTAAGCCAACCTTGCATTCCTGGGATAAAGCCCACTTGGTCCCCTGTATATGTTGCTAGGTTCAGGTTGCTAATATTTTGTGGAGGATTTTTACATGTATATACATGCAAGATACTGATTAGTTTTCTTGTGGTGGTTTCCCCTGGTTTTGAATTAGGGTAATATCAGCCTCATAGGCTGAGCTGGGGAATATTACCCACCCCTCTCTTTTCTCATCTTTTCCCTTTTAAGGAGATAAGAGTCCCTTACGGGTGACTCGGAGCAACTTCTTTTTCTCTTCTCAAGGCTAATTCTTACAGAATTCAAGTTAAGCAGCTCAATGTCATTGGCCAAATCCTGGGTCCATGTATGGACAGATGTAGCTCAAAATGGAGCAAGTTCCTGGCCTCCCTGAGACACCTTGTGACACCTTGACACCTGAGACACAGCTGGCACCTCCATCTGCAGGGAGACCCCCAGAGCTTCCCTACACGGACAGGGGTGGGGTATCTGCTCAACTGGCCACTGGGGGATGCTTGGCTGAAGTTGCTTCTCTCCCCCTTTCTCTTTTAACAGAGCAGCCACAAACCAGAAGGTACGAGAACAGGTGCGCCTGGAACTGAGCTTCTTGAATTCAGACCTGCAGATGCTGAAGGAAGAGCTGGAGGGGCTCAACATCTCAGTAGGAGTCTATCAGAACACAGAGTAAGTAGGGGCTTCTGTCAGATCCTTTCTGAGCCTTGGGAAATGCCTGCATCAGGGATGGTACACAGATAGGCCCCAGGGCGTAGCCAACCCCACTTTGATCTGGTTTGGGGTTGAGCAAGGTGCAGGAGTTAAAGAGAACCTGTAGGGTTTGTTGGAGATACCTGACCAGTTGGAGAAAAAGGCATTTATTTGTCCTGGGGCCACTCGGGCCACAGTTTTACTGGAGAGCCTTGTGGCTGGGTTCAGGCAGGGAAATGGCACCTGTCAGGTAGCCTGGGTGATGCCTCTGTCATAAAGAGGCCCTGGAAGGGTAGCTGTGATCAGCCTTGAGAGTCCACCTGCCAGGTGGGGCCCAGGAAGCCCCATCTTCTTCCCTCTCCACCTCAGCACCATGCACACGATCTGACTCTTTGAGTCATTCTATTGATAAGATTATAGAAACATGTAATAAGCTGCCTTTTCCAGCAAAGATCATGAGACTTTTGCAAGTTCCCTGAGGGGATGGTGTAACTGAGATACTTTGGAAATGTCTCCCATTGAATATTTGAGAAAGAAATGTTCTGATTCAGAAGCATCCCTTAGAGAGTCTTTGTGGGAGGCCAAATGTTGAGGTGTGACCTTCAGAAGAGCTCAGAAATTATCCCTCCCCAAGGTGAGCTACCTTGGAAGGAAAAGTCCATCTTTTTTTTTTTCCTATATGGACCCTTTTAAAGGCCTTTATTGAATTTGTTAGAGTATTGCTTCTGCTGATTATGTTCTGCTTTTCGGCTTCAAGGCATGTGGGATCTTAGGTCCCCGACTGAGGATAGAACTCGCACCCCCTGCATTGGAAGGTGAGGTCCCCTCCCCTAGACAGCCAGGGAGGTCCCCAAAAGTCCATCTTTAAGAGGAAATAACCTTGAGAACTGCTAAGGAACAGTTTACATACTTTTCTGTCTGGGGAAGTAGGACTTTTCAAAAGGTAAGGGAGCCCAAAGGAAAACTCAGTCAGAAAATAATTCCCTAGATGAACAGAACGAAAATGTTGGGGAACCTTCCATCACCTTTGAAAGGTGCTTTCCCTGATCATCTCCTGCACAGTCCTCTGCACGGTCTCCAAGGGGTTTTTCTGAGCCACGGGTGAAACCCCTGCTTCCTTGGTGGCCATCCATGAGCCAGGCTTGTGTCCTGGCTCACTTTGACCTCCCAGCATAGTTCTGACACCTAATCAGTACAGCCAGTGAACGGCTTCCCTCATCTCATGCTGTATACTCAGTTGTGTCTGACTCTTTGCAACCCCATGGACTGTAGTCTGCCAAGCTTCTTGGTCCATGGGATTTTCCAGGCAAGAATACTGGAGTGGGTTGCCATTCCCTTCTCCATCTATGAGATGAGTCAGGGCCAAGCATTGGTGATAGAAGTGTAGGATGTTTCTTATTCCACCTTGCTGTACGTGAAGCACAGGGCTGTTCATGCATATTGCCCAAACACATGCAGTTCAGGCCCCTGTGTGACTGCAGTACAGTTGTAAAGTGGCCGATTGGTTTCTGGGAGTGGGACGGTTGGTCCCCGGGAGGGGGGAAGAGTGGAGAGAGATGTGCAGATATATGACATCTTGCATTTCCATCCGCCCTCTTCCTGTTTTCAAAGCACATTATTTTTTTCTTGGCACAGTTGATCTTCACACGCGTCTATGAGGTAGACAGGGAAGAAACAGTCTCATGCAGATGAGAAAACACAGGGAGCCCCGAGGTTATGGGAAAATGTTATATTAGTGCAAGATGGAGAGGGTGGGGAGTCCTGGCCAGGAGCCTAGGGATGCTGGCTGCCCTTGCACGGTCACAGGAAGAGCAGACCTAGCCGCCAGCCCTGTCGGGGTGAAGCCAGCAGAGTGGCCCGGCCTGTCCTCATCTCCTTCTAGCAGGATCCAGCTTTCCTAGCAGGCCTTGGAGAAGCTATGCACCCCATTGGGATTCGCCTGCTTTCAGCACGGCCCCGTTGTTTTCTGTCCCCCACAGAGGCAGCTTCAGCTTACAGCCCATTGTCCACTCACCCCGCCTGCATTCCTGGCCTCCTCCCTGGCTGGGCTGAGCGGCCCCAGGAGGTCTCCTGTTACAGGTCAGGGAGCGAAATCCCTGTTGGCAAAACACAGCTGAGCCCAGTTCCCTTCCCACTGGCCCTGCCCCTGAGACCCCGCCCAGGGTGACCTTTGGGGTAACCAGGTGGTTGGTGGGGGGAGAGGAGGTGGTGGGGAAATAGCCGGCCAAGGCCTGACCTGGGGCTGGGAGCCAGGTGCACTTAGGTGTCAGATGGGGCCCTCAAGGCCTTCCCCATGACACCTAGAAGGATACACCCCATGGGAGGAGGCCTGTGAGAGCCCAGGGTTGGAAGGCTGCAGGAGAGGTGGGTCCCACTGCAGTGAAGGGAGCAGGAGGAGGAGGGAGGGGGTTGGCTGGAAATGGCGGCAGTGCACCAGACCGCAGAGCAGTGAGCACATGAGGCACAGACCCTGGTGTGCAGAGGCCCTCGGGGCAGTTATTCAGAGATGCAATGTGATTGGAGGGATAAATCAGGGTACAGCTGGTAGGGGCCTCCTGTGTTAGGCTTGGTCATCAGGGGACTGGGACTCCTTTTGCAGCAAAGACGAGGACGTGACCTGAGTGGTCTTTTTAAAAAAAATTTATTTTTGGTTGCACTTGGTCTTTGATGCTGCATGCAGGCTTTTTCCAGTTGCAGTGAGCGGACCAACACTTTGTTGTGGTGCGCGGGTTTCTCATTGTGGTGGCTTCTCTTGTTGCGGGACATCGGCTCTAGGGATCTGGAAACTTCTCAGACCATGGGTCGAACCCATGTCCCCTGCATCGGCAGATGGATTCTTATCCACTGTAGCACCAGGGAAGACCCCCAGTGGTCTTTATGGAAAATGAACTGATGTGTCCTAGCTTGGTGGGAGAAGAGGAGTGGGGACCTGAGCTGGATTCTGGTCGTGGGGCAAGCTAGGGGTGTGCAAAGTGGCTGAGATGTGGATGTTCATGTAGCTTGCTCTGTTCCTTCTAGGGAAGCATTTACGATTCCCCTGATTCCACTTGGCCTGAAGGAAACCAAGGACGTTGATTTTTCAGTCGCTCTCAAGGTAAATCTCAAAGCAATGGGCACTGGATTCGCTGTTTTAAAAGAGAAATGTGGAAATTGTGGGTCCCTTGCAAGTGCTGAGTGAGGCTCAATGGGCCAAGTGTAGCTTGATTTCTTCAGGGTGGCCTTGAGCACCTTCAGCAGACCACCGGGACAGCCCATGCTAAACTTTCCTATGCTCACTAACATCTGGTTGCTAAGACTCTCACAGGCCTGGAGAAGGGGTTGGGAACCCGGGCTGGTTGGCTCCAGGAATCCAAGGCAAAGATGATCTATGGTAAACAGGCTTTGAGTTTTTAAAATTGCATCCTGTTTTAGTATCTTTTTTTTGCCTCAAAGTTTATAGTCAATTTAGGCCATGTTTTTGGAAGAATAGCCAAAAGTTTTTGACCCTCACCATTTTATTTTGAAAATAGTAGAAAATTTGAAAGAAGGTCACAGTGAACCCCTGTATACTCATTACCTAGATTCTCCTGGTAGCATTTCGCTATAGTCACCTTATGGTGTATTTGTGCATCTATGTACCCCTCTCCCTGCACATTAATACATCTTATTTCTGATATCTTTCAGAGGAAACCAAAGATACTGGTTCACTGCCCTTAAACACTTGAATAGCTAGAGTTTATGCGTCCCCCACCCCCTGATCCCTGGATGTCTGCCTTCTCTTTTTTTTTCTCTCTGTCCCCCACTCTGCCCTCCCCCTTTCTCTTTCCCTCCTTCTTTCCCTCCCTTCCATCTTTTTTTTTTAAAGTACCAACTTTATTGGGATATTCATACATTGCACAATTCACCTCTTTAAAATAGTACCTGGCCTCCCCTTAGCCATGTGTGTCTCTGGCAAGCAGTGATACTGTAGGCCCACTTGTGTCAATCACTGAACAGGTGCTGGTGATGTCAGAGGCCCAGCTGTTAGGGCCCCTGTAATTCAGTGGAGGATCTGGGTGGGAAGTGAGAGAGGTGCTTTGATGGAGGTACCCAGAGATGGCTTTCTCCTAAGCTGGGGCCAGGAGAGGCCTCCCCCTGGAATGCTTTCCTCTTCCTCTTTGCCCCAGATCCATCTCTATGAGTTTTATTGAATCATCTCAAACTTCCATGTAGGAGAAGAAAGTGGTGATGAGGTGGAAGGTGGTGTCTGTCTCCAAGCTTTCCAGCACAGGCAGGGTGTGTAGGGATGAATCCCAGAATCGTGAAAAATGCTTCAAAGAATTCTGTTTCTTGTCACAGCAGTCCTATTAGTTGACTCATCTTTTCACTGATTTTATTTTAGAAAAGAAAAAAATGACCATATGGCATTTGGGGCACTACACAGTTTGTCCTTTTAAAAAGCAATTGGTAATAAACAAGTGGGACCTAATTAAACCTAAATTTTAAAATTAAAAGCTCTTGCACATCAAGACTGTGGACTATGCTAAGTCACTCGGTCGTGTCTGACTCTTTGCTACGCTATGGACTGTAGCCCGCCAGGCTTCTCTGTCCATGGGATTCTCCAGGCAAGAATACTGGAGTGGGTTGCCATTTCCTTCTCCAAGGAAACTATAACTTCCAAAATATATAAGCAGCTCATACAGCTCAATACTAGAAAAACAAACAACCCAGTCAAAAGCAGGCAGCAAAGCTAAACAGACATTTCTCCAAAGAAGACATACAGATAGATGGCTAATAAACACATGAAAAGATGCTCAACATCGCTCATTATTAGAGAAATGCAAATCAAAACTATAATGAGATATCACCTCATGCCAGTCAGAATGGCCATCATCAAAAAATCTATAAGCAATAAATGCTGGAGAATGTGTGGAAATAAGGGAACCCTTTTGTAGTATTAATGGGAATGTAAATTGAAACAGCCACTCTGGAGATTCCTTAAAAAAATAGGAATAAAACTACTATATGACCCAACAATCCTCATACTGGGCATACACCCTGAATAAATGATAATTGAAAAAGATGCGTGTACCCCAGTGTTCATTGCAGTGCTATTTACAATAACTAGGGCATAGATGGAGAAGGCAATGGCACCCCACTCCAGGACTCTTGCCTGGAAAATCCCATGGACAGAAGAGCCTGGAAGGCTGCAGTCCATGGGGTCACAAAGAGTCAGACACGACTGAGTGACTTCCCTTTCACTTTTCACTTTCCTGCATTGGAGAAGGAAATGGCAACCCACTCCAGTGTTCTTGCCTGTAGAATCCCAGGGACCGGGGAGCCTGGTGGGCTGCTGTCTGTGGGGTCGCACAGAGTCAGACATGACTGAAGCGACGCAGCAGCAGCAGCAGCAGGGCATAGAAGCAACCTAGATGTCCATCAACAGATGAATGGATAAAAAAGCTGTGGTACATAAATACAGAGAAATATTTCTCAGCCATAAAAAGAAATGCACTTGAGTCAGTGCTAATGAGGTAAATGAACCTAGAAGCTATTATACAGGGTGAAGTCAGAAAGAGAAAAATATCATACATTAATACATATATATGCAATCTAGAAAGATGGTACTGATGAACCTGTTTGGAGGGCAGCAATGGAGACGCAGACATAGAAAACAGACTTGTGGACACAGTAGGGGAAGGAGAGGAAGGGCCTAATTGAAAAAGTAACACTGAAACATATATATTACCATATGTAAAATAGCCAGTGGGAATTTGCTGTATAATACAGGGAGCTCAAACCCAGTGCCTGTGACAACCTAGAGGGGTGGGATGGGGAGGAGGCGGGAGGGAGGTTCAAGAGGGAGGGGACATACGTATACCTATGACTGATTCGTGTTGCTGTATGGCAGAAACGAACAAAATCAATTCAGTTCAGTTCAGTCACTCAGTTGTGTCCGACTCTGTGACCCCCATGGACTGCAGCACACCAGGCTTCCCTATCCATCACCAGCTCCGGGAGTTTGCTCAGACTCATGTCCGTTGAGTCAGTGGTGCCACCCAACCATCTCATCCTCTGTCATCCCCTTCTCCTCCTGTCTTCAATCTTTCCCAGCATCAGTGTCTTTTCTAATAAGTCAGTTCTTTGGATCAAGTGGTCAACTTCAACTTCAACATCCATCAGTCCTTCCAATGAACAAAATATTGTAAAGTAATTATTCTCCAATTAAAAAAAAATTGCTTAATCCTTTGAAAGCTTTTGCACTTGTCCTCCAATCTCAAGCTGAGACTGTGTGAGTTCCTTTCACTCAGGGCCTTGTGAACTGATGTCTTGTTTAAATCTAGGTCCTGGGCCCTGTTGAGTTTGGGGTTTATTTTAGAGTTTGAGAAGGGACTTTGGTAGTCATGCCAGACCCAGGATTACCAAAAGTTTAATTTTCTGGGTAGTAGACACCTATATGCCAGCTTTTCACAGGGCACGTGAGCTTTTAGTTAGGTGTGACACTTGCCATAGGTCTGTGAGACTCCAGACAATGCTTATGTCTATGGAAATGTTTTCATTGCTTTTGTAGAATAGTTTCTTTTAAGATTTAGTTTGTTGCTTTGTGCCAGAGCTAGAAGAGTGTGGGTATTTTGCAGGGGACAGGAAGTAGGTGAAGGGGATTAAGGTTACAAATTTTCATATAATAAATAAGCCATGGGGATAGACTATGAAGCATAGGGAATATATTCAGTAATACCATAGTAACTTTCTTTGGCAACAGATGGCTACTAGACTTGCCGTGGTGATCATTTCATAAAGTATGCAAATATCAAACCAGTATGTCATATACCTGAAACAAACATAATATTGCAGTCAACTATATTTCAATTAAAAAAAAAAAAACATACATACCCAGAAACACAAAATGTGTGAGTTTGGAAGAAATTGTGCAGGTCACCAAAATTTAAAAAGAGTGCAGACGTCCAAAAGGGAGACTCTTGGAGAATATTGGGAATTTCCTGGGCAACTGTAAGGATCCAAACATGTCATGTGCAGAATTCACATTAAATCTAGTGGGGGAAAAAAATCACATGTTGTGGATATGGCCAAGTGCTATTCAGCTGAGGTTTCCAACCATGTCATTTTAGTCTAAAAAGAACTCTACAGATGTCAGTCATATAAAAATGAGAATGTTTGGGGGACATTCGGTTTTTCCTCCCATGTTTGTGCTTGAGAGTCACACAGACAGGTGAGCAGAAGTAATCTGGCCAACTAAATCAGGGCAATTCATGTTGTCTTTCAAATCTATGTATCCTTGTGATGTTTAATGGTCAGTGAAGCTTCATGGTCTGATTATGTTCTGTTTTAAATAAATGGCTTTAAAACAACTTCATGAAGAAGCACTATCAAAATAAATTCCAGAGAATTCAAGTTTGTTTTTTCTTTTAAATATAGCTTTGTTAGTATATATTTCCGATTGAGAACAGTATTGCAAAATGTTCAGAAAATACCAAGACATGTAAAGATCCCTCACAGTCACACACATCCCCCTACACCTTTATTTGGTACTTAAGCGTTGAGCACCTGGTCTCATCTTCTGATCAGGGGTCTTTAGGAGGATGTGAGACTCCTCTAATCTATTCAGGTTCAGCATGGTATCTACTGGTAGTAAGTGCCAAGTAGGGTAGCTATTAATTTCATTCTTAAGGCATCTTCCAAATTTTATCGTCAACAGCTCTCCTATGAGCATTTTTGCACACTTTGCTGAATATTCCCTTTGGATAAATTTCTAGATATGGACTTGGTAGGTCAGAAATACAATTACCTAATAACCCACCAGAACTGGTCTTGCCTTACATTCCTACCAAGTGTGTGTGACTGCTTATGAAACCGTTTGTGTTATCTTTGGGGGCTCCAGAGAGCTCCAGTACCACAGTTCTTTATGTCTCAGCACAGAAGACAATTTAGTGAGCAATGAAGAGGTAGATAGGTAGTGATTTTTTAGAATAGGATGCTTGTGGGCAGGCGAGCAAATGGTGCACTCTGAGAACTTGTAATCAAAGGAAAAGTGAGGGGCTTCCCTGGTGGCTCAGTGGTGAGGAATCTGCCTTCCAGTGCAGGAGACGTGGATTTGGTCCCTGACCTGGGAAGAACCCACATGCTGTGGAGCAGCTAAGCCTGTGGGCCGCTACTTTTGAGCTCTAGATCCCAGGAGTCTCAAGTATGGAAACCCATGTGCCCTAGAGCCCATGCTCCGGGGAGCGGGAGAAGAACTTCTTTGTCTTTCTTGAGTAGACATCATGCTTCCATCATCAGCTTTTCCTCCAGGTTGAGCAGGGTAGTTTTCTTCTCCCTACATAGTCAAGCTAGGTCCACAAATTATTGTTTTTTATGTGGGCAGAGAGCATGTCTTAGGGGTCATTGACTTCCTGAGCCCACTGGGCAGGATGTGGGTCTCATGCCACCATGGTTCTCTTGTCTTGGGCGTATGTCTTGTGCCTCTCTTGCATGGTTTTGTTTCTAAGCAAGCCTGCCTGGTTTAGTGATTAAGCAAGCTTACAGGGCCTCCCATATTTTTTGTACTTACAATCCCCTAATGGGATTAACTACTTAATCACCTACTTTGTCCCTTGACTCTGTCTATATCATTCCTCCCTCCAGGTGTTTACCCATTTATGCTTCAGAGGGGGTAAAGGGCAGTGACTGATCATTAGCTGTTTCGGGCTGAGATGGAACATCAGCCTGCCTGGGGAAGGAGTAAAGCACCTGGCTGACTGTCCCTTCTCTGTTCAGAGAACTACCAGTCAATGTCGCTGTGGTTAGCATCATGCTTTTAGCTGCCTTAGATGTTAAGCACTGGAGGATGAATCTACAAAAAGGTATAAATTAAAAGGAATACAACAGTGAGCTTTGGAAAAGTCAAGAAAGGTTACAGCCGTGATTTTGAAGATCCAGACCATTTTCCTCAGTTTCCAAATCTAAAAGAGAGTCACTGAAGGCCTCAATCTGTTTGTTTCTGATTAGGCCTGGAATCTTAATGTTTTATATTTTAGGGTATGTTTAGTCTTTTATCTCAGTTATAGATTTAATTTATTCTTTTCTATTTTATGTTACTATCCTTTGATGATGAGAGTGATTTCCTTGTCCCTCAAGGGACAGAGTGTGGCTCCTAATTTATTTTAAAAGTACCTTCCGTTAAAGAAATAGGACAGTCAGGCACAAACAGAAAGGAATGTGGAAATAACCAGCCATTGATGTTGTACAAAAGAGGTCGCAAGGAAATGTGCCCCTGTCTTTTGCCTGACACTCCCATTACATATTTCTTATAGTTGTTAAGGTTTCTGATCCTTTGGGTTAAGACCAAGAAGGTTGCATTAGTCTGTGAGAAATTTTATCAAGTGACCTGCCATATCAGTGACTGCCCAAGGCTCCACATTACTTACGTAGATGCCATGTTTGGGCAGAGCCATTTTTGGCCTTGGGCCCTGTCAGTCTTTTGATTGTGAAATCATCAAAGAAGGCCAACCCCACCCCACAACTCTCTGGTGCCTGGGGCA
Source organism: Neotragus moschatus (assembly GCA_006410615.1). Lineage (NCBI taxonomy): Eukaryota > Metazoa > Chordata > Mammalia > Artiodactyla > Bovidae > Neotragus > Neotragus moschatus. Next base: position 10,059,341 of record SJYA01002795.1, on the reverse strand, counting down.
TTCCCTCTTTCAATACCTTGGCTGTTTGCAAAGGGTTCATGCATCACAATCTTACTCTAATGTGTCCCTTCTGTCCACACAGAGCACACTGATTTTGTCTGGGTACCTATGGGCCTTATGGTCTACTGTGGCCAGATTGGCCTAAAAAACCTGGCCTTTCCTGTGGTGGTCTCAGAATGGACACAGCCATTGTGATCATCTGGGCCTTTTGTTTATCTCTCTGGGTGTATTCAGCCTTTTTGGCCATATCCCTATTATTGAAAACCAAATAAGCCAATTAGAGCAAATCACTCTTCGGAGTCTGAGGACCCACAGTTGGCTTTTTTGAATTTCATTTCTGATGTCTGGAAAAGACTGGGCTATGAAGTGTAGACCCAAAAGCCCTGTCCCTCAGGCGAGGAGGGATCCACCTAGGTACACTTTTTAAACGCTTCTATTAATCTCCCTTGAAAAACTGTAGGATTTTTGTCTGGTCCCTATTGGATTTCTTTCACTTTTTTTCACAGTTGACAGGTTTCATTGTAAGCTTTTTCTTTTTAAAACAAACTCCTGCCCCCAAGTTGTGACTGTTTTTATTTGTGTATTTTATTTTATTGGCTGCCCGCAGGCTTTCTCTAGTCGTGGTGAGCTGGAAGCTACTCTTCAATGGGGTTCAGGGGCTTATCATTGCGGGGGCTTCTCATTTGTGGAGCACGGGCTCTGGGGCTCGTGGGCTTCAATAGTTGAGGCTCGGGTGGGCTCAGTAGTCGTAGCACACAGGCTTAGTTGCTCCGCGGCATGTGGTATCTTCCCAGACGAAGGACTGAACCTGTATCCCCTGCATTGCAAGGTGGATTTTTGCACCACTGGACCACCAGGGAAGCCCCCATTGTGAGCTTTTTCGTACCCTCTGTTAAACAGTTCATCATATGGTCCCATCTATCACTCTCAACAAAGTGGATCTGATGATTCATTGTGGATTTGGCTCAGGAACAGCATAGTTCCCCATATGGTGTATTGCATGGCCCCCTTGAGCATGAGCTGCCATTTGGTCAGCATGGACTCTGGCTGCCAGTATTTTGTGCTGTTCTTTCTCAGGAGTGCGGGACTTCCCTGGTGGCTCAGACGACAAAGTGTCTGTCTACAATGCAGGAGACCTGGGTTCGATCCCTGGGTCGGAAAGATTCCCTGGAGAAGGAAACGGCAACCCACTCCAGTACTCTTGCCTAGAAAATCCCATGGCTGGAGGAGCTTGGTGCAGGCTACTGTCCATGGGATCGCAAAGAGTCTGGCACGACTGAGTGACTTCACTTCACTTCTCAGGAGTGCAGCAGTGGGATAAGATTTGTAAATCTCTCCAGGTGAGATCGAAAGATTGGTTCAACCTGGTAAACTCTTTTGTGAAAAGTTCAGGGATCTCAGAAAAACTTCCCAATTTACCCTCTGCCAGACTTAGATTGGAGGTTGAAAAAAACATGTGAACTGCTGCTGTTTCTTGGTTTCTGCCAGAAGTTTCTCTCAGAGGCAGAGCCATTGGGGCAGTTGTTGGTAACTTACGCTGCTGCGGGTGCTAGCTCGGCTGAAAATGGGCCCCTTGGATAGCTTGGGATGCAGAGGAGGTCTCTCCTCACTCTTGGCTGCATCTTGTTGTTGTCTAGTCACTAAGTCACGTCTGGCTCTTTGCTACCCCACGGACTATAGCCTGCCAGGATCCTCTGTCCATGGGATTTTCCAGGCAAAAATATTGGAATGGGTTGCCATTACCTTCTCCAGGAGATCTTCCAGACCCAGGGATAGAACCTGCGTCTCCTGCATTGGGCAGGCGATTCTTTACCACTGAGCCACTTTGGAAGCCCTGGGTGTGTTGTCACCTGGGATAACAGCTTTGGCTGCAACAACAGCTTCCACCTGTGAGACAGCCCTTGTTGGAGCAGCCATTTTCATGGATATAGCAGGTTTCACCAGAGCAATAGTTAGCTATCCAAAAGTTTCCTTCCTGTGTCAAAATCTACCTTGTAACTGATTCAAGATTTGTACTTACAACTTTCGATGTTATTCCTCCCAAAGCAGTCTCGCAACCAGGTATTACTGCCTGAGAAGTTGTTTCTAAGGAATACTACAGAGGGTATCTCAGTGGTATTGACAATGAGCAAGATTTGGTCTAGCTGCAAATGGGAAATAAAGAGTCAGCACTTGTAAGAGTCAGAGGGAGAGGAAGACTGACATCAGGGCTCAGAAAGTCCTCTGTTGGGCACTTTGAGTAATTAGGTGCAAACTACCCTACCTCTTGGAAGTTGATTCCCTTCAGTTTTCTTGAGCACAATGTACTTAAGAATACCTGATAAGAAGCCTTTGATCAGGCGAAATACATACAGTCCTTTAAATGACTTTTTTTCTGACATATATATCCCCGATTATAAATTATAAGCGTTTAGTCTTTATCCAAAGATGGATTACAGTGATCAGCTTTAGAAACCAGTTTAGAATACCTTTTTAAGAACTCAGTTAAGCTTCACAGTAATATAACAACAAAGAACTATTTGAAAAGGAGTTTTAGATAGTAGATACTGACCTCAAGTAGCGAAACTAAAATTTAATATCTATTAAAACGTAATTTTTTTCTAAAATTACCCTCATCTTTACTAAAGATAGCCAAGTTAAGATTAATTTGTTTATAAAATAAGCCTGGTTAATTCATCACTTAGGTATATTTAATTTGTCCAATAAAGCGGATGCCTTGAATACTAAAAATCGTAAAAGGTATACCCTAAATAAAAGAGCTCATTTTAAACCTTTTTAATTTTCATTATATGGCATCAGCTTTGTAGCCAAGGAAGGCTTTAACCCGTTAAGTAAAAGACGTAGTTTGCTAGGCAGCCAGGAAGAGCCAAGCAGCCATCTTAGATTTCCCATATCCCTGGCTATTTAATTTGCAGTTTTTGTATATCTATCTTAATTTTTTTTTTTTTCAATTTAGGAGCAGATGGTTGCCATGCTACAAGGATATCAGGATGGCAAAAATCTGACAATAAGGGGTTTTTTTGGTGACAAATTGTACAACAAATATAGTATGAACTTATTGACTTTTAGTAAACCCAGATAAAGTATTATACTTAATACTCATGAGTCTAAAAACATCTATATTAATTAACTAACTTAAACTACAAACTTTAATATCAAATATTAATTTAATATTAAATATTTCTTAAGTCATGTGAACCTATAATCCATTTAGCTTAGTTTCTCTTATATTTGGAAGTGTTTTATTTTGTAAGTGCTTACTTTACTTTTCAAAGCTAGTTAAATTGAGCTCATTCACAAATTAACCTCAGCAATGTTATCTAAAGACAAAAAGAGATGACTTACATGTATTCAGAGATCTCAGTTTCATTTTTAAACATATTCATAAAACAGACATTGCAATGCAGATTTATCAGTGTACAAATAACAGCTGGAAAAATTAAGTTTACAGACTTGAGTTTTAACAGGGATAGATACAGAATATAGAAGAAAGTCTCAGACTTAAAAACAGTGTAGATTGCCAAATCCTGTCAGAAGCAATCCAAACAGTAAAATGTCTTTCTTTTTGCATACCATTTCCATTGTCAGCTGGTCCCTTCCCCATCTTTATGATCCCTTGCCACATTTTTATGCCAACCCATGTTGATTACCACCGGTCCTCCAGTTTTTTGTTTGTTTTTCGTGTATACATCCATAATATCATTCACTTGACCTGTACCCAGTTCTTGGTCAGAGCCCCAAAGCCTTTGGGGTTGATCAGCCTGTCTAAAACAGACAGCCATCGGTGGACTATCTTCCGCCATACTCTTGGCGCATGGCATCCCATGAGCCTTCTAGGACCTGACCCCAGACCTTCTCATCTTACCATCATCCTGCCGCAGTCACCATCTGAAACCATTTGTGTCATTTCAGGGGCTCCCAAGAGCTCTGGTACTACAGTTCTTTATGTCTCAACGCAGGGAAGAATTCAGTGAGAGGCAAAGAGGTAGATAAGAAGTGGTTCATTAGAATAGGATGCTAGTGAGGTTTACAAGCAGGCAGGCGAGAAATGCTTCGCCCTGAGAACTTACCGGACCACAGTTTTATAATCAAAGGAAACGTGGGCAGAGGGAGAAGAACTTTGTCTTTCTTGAGTAGACGTCATGCTTCCATCGTCAGCTCCTCCTCCAGGTAGAGCGGGGAGTTTTCTGCTTCCTACATGGGCAGACTAGGTCCACAAAGGATTGTTTTCTTCTGTGTGCAGAGAGCATGTCCTGGGAATCAGTACCTTACTGGGCTCACTGGGCAGGTTGGTCTCACGCCACTATTGTTTTATTGTTTGGGGGCACGTCTTGTGCTTCTGTTGCCTGGTTTTGTTGTTAAGCATCTTCTCTTTTGAGTAATCATTAACTTACAGGGGTCTCCCTTATTTTTTCTACTTACAATCCCCTAGGGGGATTAACTATTTAATCACCTACTTTGTCCCTTTACTCTGTCCCTGTCACTTACAGTGGGTATCACTGATCATTTTGATTTTGGGAGGTCAGGCAAAAATGGTATTATTACAGTCTGTATACATTCCAGAGTTGAATACATCCTCACTTCTGTTTATTTGCTCCTTACACGTGTCCTCTTGGAAATACCTATTTCTATCCTTTGTCTTCTTTACCACAGAGTTGCTCTTGAGTTCGTTTTTATATATGAAGGAGAGTAATCCTTGGTAATGTATGTTGCAAGTATTTCTCCTAGTATGTTGTCTCCTTTAACTTGTTTTACAAGCAATACCAGTTTTAAAAAAAATGAAATATATCTCTTTTTTTTCAAACAGATTTTATGTGGTTAAGCTTCACAGTTCTTCCCTTTACAACCCTGCCTTGAAAGGCNTGTCCTCTTGGAAATACCTATTTCTATCCTTTGTCTCCTTTACCACAGAGTTGCTCTTGAGTTCGTTTTTATATATGAAGGAGAGTAATCCTTGGTAATGTGTGTTGCAAGTATTTCTCCTAGTATGTTGTCTCCTTTAACTTGTTTTACAAGCAATACCAGTTTTAGAAAAATGAAATATATCTTTTTTTTTTTTCAAACAGATTTTATGTGGTTAAGCTTCACAGTTCTTCCCTTTACAACCCTGCCTTGAAAGGCATTCTCCACACCAAGAGGAAACATTTATTTTGCTGTAGTTTCTTTCAGTGCTTGGTTTAATTTTTAACATTAAATCTTCAGTCAATCTGGAGTTTGTTCGGGGGTGAGTAATGAGAGGCAAGGGGCTAACTTGGTTTTGTTTTAGTTTCTTTTTGGCTGTGCTGGGTGTCTGTTGCTGCATGCAGCCTTTCTCTAGCTGCGGAGAGCAGGGCCTACGGTCTAGTTGTGGTAGGCGGGCTTCTCATTGGGGTGGCCTCTCTTATTGTGGAGCACAGGTTCTAAGGTTCATGGGCTTCAGTAGTTGCTGCATGGGGGCTCAGCAGTTGTGGCTCAAGGGCTGCAAGTAGCTGTGGCACAGGCTTAGTTGCCTTGCAGCAGGTAGGATCTTCCTGGACCCGGGATCAAACTAGTGGTGTCCCCTGCATTGCAAGGCGGAATCTTAACCACTGGACCACCAGGGAAGCCCCGGGGCTGTACGTTTTTATTTTCACCAAAGTGGTGGCCGGCTTCCCCTGAGCTGTGTGTAAAGAACCCACGCGTCATGTTGGATGCTGTCCTCTTCATCCTGTGCCNACCCGGGATCAAACTAGTGGTGTCCCCTGCATTGCAAGGCGGAATCTTAACCACTGGACCACCAGGGAAGCCCCGGGGCTGTACGTTTTTATTTTCACCAAAGTGGTGGCCGGCTTCTCCTGAGCTGTGTGTAAAGAACCCACGAGTCATGTTGGATGCTGTCCTCTTCATCCTGTGCCCCTCCTGCCCCCTCGGTCCCCCTCCCTCCTGCTCTGTGTGGGAGTAAGCACTGGCTCCTGCTATGACTTCCTACTGGGTGTGGCCGAGGGGCGATGAGAGGATGGGAGGAGAGGAACTCCTCAGTTCCCTCAGCTGCTACCTTTTGCATCCCCCCCCACCCCACCCCACCAGAGGACGTCCTGGTTTGGATCCTCGCCTCAGGCAGCCGCCTCTCCAAGTTCTTACAACTCCTTCTCCCCTTTGGCCCTTCAGCCCCGTGGTTCTAATGGCTCTGGAGGTCCCACACCATCCCTGTGGTTTCCCGTAACCCTACCCACATCCCTGTAAGAGCTCTTCCCTTCAGTTCACATCAGGAACAGCTGTGTGTACCCTCCTTCCTGCCTGGACCTGGTGGATGCTCCAGGCTTTTCCTCTTCTTTGAATGGTGGGCTTATGTCATATACCTGATTCTCGAATCTGCTTCTGTTTCTGCTCCACATTTGGTTTCATTGTCCATTTTTCGTGTGTTTTAACACCGAGTAGAACAAGCCTTCTTCGTTTTCTTCTTTTTTTTTTTAATACTTGTTTATCTATTTTGGGCTGCTTTGGGTCTTTGTGGTGGCATGTGGGATAGCAGATGAATTCAGTAGTTGGGGCGTGCGGGCTTAGTCGCCCTGAGGCACGTGGGATCTTAGTTCCCTGACCACGGATCAAGCCCACATCCCTCTCATTGGAAGGCAGATTCTTAGGCGCTGGACTACCAGGGAAGTCCCCTGAGTGGTGGCTTTAATGCTGCTCTCATGGATGTAGTCCTAGAGAAGGCCTCGAGGAACTTTGTCTCCCAGATCGTCCTCACCATAATTATCGCCACTAGTAACGCAACTGATCATTTGAAAGCCATTTCAAATATGCACAGTGTCACTATGTTAGTAGTGGAGCTGATTCCAAACACCAGCACTTAAAGTCGTAAAGAGAATCATAGAATCATAAAGCGAACAGAAAAGTTGGCTAAAAATGACACACGTGGAAAAACAAAAGGAGCCTTCTGCATGTCCTTGGAACTGGCACAGCATCTCAGGACTTACTCCGAGGAACTAATCAGAGGTGTGCGGAAAGAGGACTGTCATGGTTTATGCGTTCAACAAAGGAGGGTTACGAATATCATGGTACATATTGGCCAGCACATAGTAGGTACTCTATTTGCTGAATAAATGAGTGGCACGTTTGTGCCTTTGGAGGATTATATAACCATTGCAGTTTGTGTCGTAGAATACTTTGTGGCATAGGAAAACATTTGATGCAGTGCCAATTCAAGAAAAACCAGAGCAAAGCCAAGTTGTATATTCCTTCAGTACAATCCCATTTTTGTAAGTGGAGGGTGTATGGGTGCATGTGTCAAATATTCACTGAACATATAAGAAGCAGAAGGGACTTTAATGTAGAAGGCGTGTAAAGAGAATACTCACAGCCTCTTGGGAAAATGTAATCAGCAGTCTATCCCTTCAACTTCTTGCAGCCAGGGAGAGCCAGTGCTTATGGAGGATGTTGGGCAAGAACTCATTCTCCACACACATTATACTCCTCTTATTTCTTTCCTGTAATACTTAACCATCTTCCAATATATGTTATGTTGTGCCTATTTCTTTTTTATTTAAATTAAAAAAAAAAAAATTTGGCCACACCACACAGCTTACAGCAGGCAGTGGGGATTGGGGGCTTCCCAGGTGGCATTAGTGGTAAAGAACCCGCCTGCTGATGCAGGAGATGTCAGAGACGAGATTTCAGTCCCTGGGTGGGGAACATCCCCTCGAGAAGGAAATGGCAGCCCACTTCAGTATTCTTGCCTGGAGAATCCCCTGGACAGAGGCGCCTGGCGGACTATAGTCCATGGGGTCGAAGAGAGCTGGACACGACTGAGTGACCAGCAGCAGCAGCAGCACAGCTTGTGGGATCTCAGTTTCCTGACCACTGAACCAGGGCCACGGCAGTGAATCCCAGCCTCTAGACCCCCAGGAACTCTGTGTTATGCCTGTTACTTATGGTCTGTGCTCCCTTGTGAGTTTATAAGTTCCATGGGGCAAGGTCTTTGTTTTGTGCTCTGAAGTAGCCCCAGCACTCTGTGCAGTGCCTGGCACGCTGCCAGTGCTTACCAGTGTGTCTTATAAATGAATGAATTCACAGAGCCAGCATCAAACACTGGACCCAGCTGGGGGTCTCACTAGGGTGCTTTGTTCATGGAAGTGTCCTCACAGAGGTTCCCATCACAGACCCTGAGGTCTCATAACAGTCCCCAGACATGAGTTTCCCTTGCCATGTATGAAGTCCCCACTGAAGATGAAGGTCTGAGCCTCTGAATATCTGTGATGTTTGCCAGTGTGATTGAACTCACAGTCACTTACACAAGTCACTTCACTATGCTGCCAAGGCACTTTAATGTTTAAAAAATATTTATTTATTTCTTTGGCTGCACAGGGGGAGGGTGGGTCTTCGATCTTCATTGTGGCATTTCAGGTCGTCAGCTGCGACATGTAGGATCTTTAGTTGTGGCATTCAAATTCTTAGTTGCTGCTTGTGGGATCTTTAGTTATAGCATGTGGCATCTAGTTCCCCGAGCAAGGATGGAACCATGACCTCTGCCTTTAGCTCGGAGTCTTAGCCACAGGACCACAGGGAAGTCCCCTGCCAAGATGTTTTTATAAAGAAACCAACTTCCCTTTTAACTGGGCTTCCCTGATAGCTTAGTTGGTAAAGAATCCACCTGCAATGCAGGAGACCCCAGTTCCATTCCTGGTTCCANACCTCTGCCTTTAGCTCGGAGTCTTAGCCACAGGACCACAGGGAAGTCCCCTGCCAAGATGTTTTTATAAAGAAACCAACTTCCCTTTTAACTGGGCTTCCCTGATAGCTTAGTTGGTAAAGAATCCACCTGCAATGCAGGAGACCCCAGTTCCATTCCTGGTTCCAGGAGATCTGCTGGAGAAGGGATAGGCTACCCACTCCAGTATTCTTGGGCTTCCCTTGTGGCTCAGCTGGTAAATAATCTGCCTGCAGTGTGGGAGACATGAGTTTGATCCCTGGGTTGGGAAGATTTCCTGGAGAAGGGAAAGGCTACCCACTTCCATGGGGTTGCAAAGAGTCGTACATGACTGAGTGACTTTCACTTTTACTTTTTTCCCCTTTAGCTGAAACAACAAAAGCAAAAGAATTTAAATATATGTAAACAAAACTAAGAAAATAAATCCCACCACTTAGAAAATCACTGTAGTATACACGTTCTCATAAATTTTTATGAATTCTACCTGCATTTTTATGGGTTTCCCAGGTGGTGCTAGTGGTGAAGAACCCTCCTGCCAGTGCAGTAGATTAAAGAGATGTGGGTTCAGTCCCTGGGCTGGGAAGATCCCCTGGAGAAGGGCATGGCAACCCACTCCAGTATTCTTGCCTGGAGAATCCCTTGGACAGAGGAACCTGGCAGGCTACAGTCCATAGGGTCGCAAAGAGTCAGACATGACTGAATTGATGTAGCATATACACGTACCTTAGATGCTGCTATTTCCCCTGTTTCTGGTTTTGAGTCACACCTTACAGTATCTCATTTTTCTTGCAGGATTTTATTCTGGAACATTACAGTGAAGATAGCTACCTCTACGAAGATGAAATAGCAGATCTCATGGATCTCAGACAAGTACGTTTCCGTGTGCAGCGGGATGGAGAGGAGACTGGCTGTGATTAGAGGCTCTCCAGTCTTCTGATGATCCCACTGTTGCACCTGAAGTCTTGTAGAATCAATGGTGGTCGGGGATGTTAGGGAGGGGCTGTCAGGAACATCCATTCATCTTCTTGCCACAAAAAAAGACCACAGAGGAGACAGCCGTGCATGTCTGGGGCTGGGCTCCAGGACTCATGAGTTCCTCCCAGCTCTCCTAGAGTTCATGATACCAGCAGCGGGGCCCAGGCTCCAGAGAGACTGTACGTGAGCATCTTCCTGGCCCGTCCATCCGCTCTCTATTCACCCACTCACCCCTGCGGTGGTTCCTGTCCTTCCAGGCCTGTCGGACGCCCAGCCGAAATGAGGCGGGAGTAGAGCTGCTGATGAATTACTTCATGCAGCTGGGGTTTGTCGAGAGCCGATTCTTCCCACCCACCCGACAGATGGGGATCCTGTTTACCTGGTAGGTGCCTGAGCTGGGGCTTTCTATCTCCAGCCACACGGGAGCCACTGCCTCACACGAGGCTCCTCTGCACTGCAGCCCCTTCTAGTTGTCCCATGAACAAAGGGGAGCCTGGAGATGTGTGGATAAACCGGCGTTTGTTTATGAAGGGGATCCACAGGGAGAAGGCTCCGACAGACAGTGTCTTCTCGCTTCTCAGAGCAAGTGAGCCGAGGAGAGGAGGCATGTGTGTGTGTGTGTGTGTGTGTGTGTGTGTGTGTTCATATGTGTGTGCATTTTATCGTGAGGGAAACCCCAGGGCTCTGAGGTAGAACTGACAAGAAGCAAGATTCTTGTCTCATGGGATGGGGGTGGGAATCACGTTTTCTCCCAGTGACCAGGGCAGCAAACAGAAGTAGATCAGATCTGTTAAACACTGAGGCAGAGTCTTTGACTCTTCCCCAGAGTTGGTGCTTCTGATGATTAGTGCTGTCGAAATGTCCTGGAGACGCTGTGCCTCTTCTCTGAGGTGCTTAGGAGTATGTACATGCTTAGTCTCTTCAGTCCTGTCCCATCCTTTGTGACCCTATGGACTCTAGTCCACCAGGCTCCTCTGTCCCTGAGATTTCCCAGGCAAGAATACTGGAGTGAGTAGCTACTCCTTTCTCCAGGGGATCTTCCTGACCCAGGGCATTACAGGTGAATTCTTTACCGCCTGAGCCGCCACAGAAGCCCAAGGAGTATGTGAAATGAAAGTAAATCGTAGAAGCTGAGAAGCATATTCAGAGTTAAATTTCACCACAGCAGATGGCTCTTGATGCTTGCTTTTGAAAGGAAGGGCAGATGACTTTTCCTAAAGGTGTGTTAGCTGCCTGCACATGAGGGAAAAACCCCAAATGTGACTTCTTAGTGCTGAATGAGGGAGAAGCTCCATATCTATACCCTGGTCAATGTATGAACTTTAAAACATATCCTGAGTCTTTAAGGCCGCAGGAAGAATTATGAGGGGTTGGTAATTGCTACATTTCATGTAGGAGCAGCCTTATATTTTTTTAAAAATACACTTTATTTTTTAGAGCCGTTTCAGGTTCATAGTAAAATTGAAAGGAAGGTGCAGAGTTCTCATATACCCGCTGCTCCTGCATACCCACCGCCAGAGTGTTACATTTGTTACAGTTGATGTGCTTACACTGGCTGGCTATCACCCAGCATCTACTGTTTACAATTCCTGTTGGTGGTGTACCTTCCATGGGTTTGGACAAAAGATCAATGACACATGTGGGCTTCCCGGATCGCTCGGTGGTAAAGAATCCCCCTGCCAATGTAGGAGACGTGGGTTCGATCTCCAGGTTGGGAAGATCCCCTGGAGAAGGAAATGACAACCCACTCTAGTATTCTCCCCTGGGAAATCCCCTGGACAGAGGAGNATGTGGGCTTCCCGGATCGCTCGGTGGTAAAGAATCCCCCTGCCAATGTAGGAGACGTGGGTTCGATCTCCAGGTTGGGAAGATCCCCTGGAGAAGGAAATGACAACCCATTCTAGTATTCTCCCCTGGGAAATCCCATGGACAGAGGAACCTATTGGGTTACAGACCATGGGGTCGCAAAAGAGTCAGACATCACTTAGCGGCTAAACAGCAATGACATGCATCCACATCATAGTATCATACAGAATAGTTTCATTACCCTGCAGTCTTCTGCTCTCCACCTAGTCATCCCCACCCCTTGGGAGTCCCCAACCCTGGCAACCACTGATTCTTTTTATCTCTATTGTTTTATCTTTTCCAGAATGTCATATAGTTGGAATCATACAGTATGTAGCCTTTCCGGACTGGCTTCTTTCACTTAGTCACATGCACTTAAGGTTTTTTGTGTCTCTTTATGCCTTGATAGTTCATTTCTTAAATATTTTTTTTAAGTGGTGCATAGTTTTCCACTGTATGGCTGTACCACAGTTTGTGTGTCCATTCACCCATGGAAGGACATCCTGGGTGAGAAGCAGTCCTGTTTCTGTTTGTGCTTGTGGGCGTCTTAACAGTGTGAACAGCCCATTGTCTTGCTTGAGATAAAAGCCTCATCGCATGTGCATCTTTGAGTTTTATTCAAGAAATAAGTTGTGCCCATTTTTATTCCAAAATGCACTCACTAGCCAAGGGATTCATATTCTCAGAAGATGTTTCTTTTAAATAGGTATGACTCCCTCACCGGGGTTCCGGTCAGCCAACAGAACTTGCTGCTGGAGAAGGCCAGCATCCTGTTTAACATCGGAGCCCTCTATACACAGATCGGCACCCGGTGCAATCGACAGACAGAAGCTGGGCTGGAGAGCACGGTGGATGCCTTTCAGAGAGCTGCAGGTATGTCTCCAAGGGGGCGCTGCCGCTGAGATAGAGCTCCAGCTCTGCCGGGTGGCCCTGGTACCTGAGCTGAAGCGGGTCTGTGGATCCTCCCCAGGCCCACACTTGGCCTCAGATGCCTGAAAGGGCCCGGCCAGCTTCTGGAACTGGTGGCTCTTCCCATCAGGAAAATTGTTTCCTGGCTCAAACCGGGTCGTCTCTGTCTGACTGTGGCTCATGTACACAGTGGTTAATGATTAATCTTTTCCGAATGAGTGGCCCCACGGATGGCAGTGGATGAACCGTGTCTTTGAATATAGTTTTGAAGAAGAGAATAAGTTTTCTCAAGCGGTGAGAATCCAGGCTTTTTCTTTTTTCTTTCATCTGGCAGCGTGCCTCATCAGTGAGTGTTACCATCTGTGCCTTTGTTATGAGAATTCTGAGAAGCTTGCTCACCCATAGTTGCTCTTCTTGGCTCCCTGCTAAGTGACACTTAGCACCAACCTATAGAGGAGCCAGGGGGTGGTTGGCAGCCCATGGGTGCAGTGGGTAGGCCTGCCTCATGGGCGCTCAAGGGTCCTGGCTGACTCCGCTCTAGCTGTGTCCTGCGGAATTGGCATAGGGATTGTAGGCAGAAGTGGCCACAATGCTGACCACCGTGTGATGCCCCGAGCTGGCGCCATAATAAGTTTCTTTCTCTGCTGGTCCTTGTCACTCTACTTTGGGGTGTTACCCCTGGCAGAAAATTTTTGGGGTTATCTCACTTTCCTCTGCAAGGCTGTGAAGAACCTTGGCTTTGCCGTTTGGGCTGGTCATATTGTTTGGTTAAAGTCATAGATCCCTTGGGGGAAAGCACCATGCTGAAATTTCACGTGGGAGTCGAATTTTTTCAGTGTAAATGCTTTTCTGGGCTCATCTTTCTTTCTGAAGAATCTGAAGCAGGTATGCCTATCTCTAAGATTCCAGAGATGTGGACAAAACGAAGCTTGAGAACAAAGTGAGAGTGGACCCCAGACAGCCTGCAGCCGTGGCCTTCCTCCTGCAGGGCAGCTTGTGCTTTGCAGCAAAACCAGAGGAACCGGTTAGATGGGATTTTGCCAGGAGGTTTTATTTCAGCTCTAGGTTGCTTTGCCAGTTAATGCTGTGACACTTTTTTTAACACATAAGAAAGTCAGCTGAGGGCTATAGCATGAAAATTTCCACTAGAGTGACTGAGCTGATCTTCCCTGAGGTCCTGGAGAAAAGCCTTGAATTTCTGAATGACCCAGAGGTTAAGAGTGAGCATGACCCCCTGCAAGCCCTTTAGTCATTCTGCCTTCCTTCACGTCCCTCAAATGCCTAGTCACGTATGGAATTTCTCACAACGGTCCAGGTGAGACAGGAATGGACAGGGAGCAGGCTGGTTTCCTTGCTTGATACAGATATAAATGTTTTCGAAGAGAACTGGAAAACAAAAGTCTTCTTACTGGTAAAACATACATAACAAAATTACCATTGTAACTATTTTTAGGAGTAGATTGTTGGTATCAAGTACAGCCACACTGTTATGCAACTGTCTATCTCCAGAACATTTTTTTATCACCCCAAATGGAAACTCTGTCCCATTAAACAATAACTCCATTCCCTCCTCCCTCCAGCCCATGTGTGTCTATGAATTTGACTATTCCAGATACCTCAGCTCAGTGTGATGGACCTACTTCACGTAGCGTGATGTCTTCATCCATGTTGTACCATGTGCCAGAATTGACTTTTTTGTTTGTTTTTTAAAGATTGATTCATTTATTGTTGGTTGTGCTGAGTCTTCATTGTTGTGTGGGCTTTTCTCCAGTTGTGGTGAGCCGGGGGTGGGGGCTACTCTGGTTGCCAGGCAACGCCTTTTCCTTGCAGCGGCTTCTCTTATTGCAGAGCATAGATCTAGGACACGTGGGCTTCAGTAGTGGCAGCACGTGAGCTCAGTAGTTGTGGCTCCTGGGCTCTAGGGCTCAGTCTCAGTAACTGTGATGTAGGGGCTTAGTTGCTTAGCAGCATGTGGGACCTTCCCAGACCAGAGAACAAACCCACGTCTCCTACGTTGGCAGGCAGATGCTTTACCACTGAGCCACCAGGGAAGCCCTTGCCTTTGAAAAAAAATGTATTTATTTATTTGGCTGCCCCAGGTCTTAGTTGCAGCACAAGGGATCTTTGATCTTAGTTACGGCGTGTGAGATCTAGTTCCCCGACCAGGGATCGAACTGGGAGTATGAAGTCTTAGCCACCAGGCCACCAGGGAAGTCCCAAGGCTGAAAATACTCCATTGTATGTATAAACCACACTTGATTTATCCTCATATCTCAAATGTCGATGGACGTTTGAGTTGTTTCTATCTTTTCGTTACTAGGAACAATGCCTCCATGAGCATTNATCTAGTTCCCCGACCAGGGATCGAACTGGGAGTATGAAGTCTTAGCCACCAGGCCACCAGGGAAGTCCCAAGGCTGAAAATACTCCATTGTATGTATAAACCACACTTGATTTATCCTCATATCTCAAATGTCGATGGACGTTTGAGTTGTTTCTATCTTTTCGTTACTAGGAATAATGCCTCCATGAGCATTCTTGTATAAGTATCAGTTTAAGTCACTGCTTTCAATTCTGTGGGGTTATACCCAGGAGTGGAATTGCTGGTTTTCATGGTAATTGAGACTCAGAGTTTTCTAAAGATGCTTTGGGACACTAGTTTCATATTTTTGCTTCATCATTTTTTATATTCTTGAGCAGCATGGTGAAATAAATAGGATATCCCTCACTGATGCTCAAAACGATTCCAATTGCAGGGGTTTTAAACTACCTGAAGGAGACGTTTACTCACACTCCAAGCTACGACATGAGCCCTGCCATGCTCAGTGTGCTGGTCAAAATGATGCTGGCACAAGCCCAGGAAAGCACGTTTGAGAAGGTCTGCTTCCCTGGGCTCCAGAACGAGTTCTTCCTCCTGGTGAAGGTAGCTCAGGAAGCGGCCAAGGTAAGCCTTGCTGTTCCCCCTGACTTCTGGGGCGAGCAGGGTGCGTTGCTGTGGGCCCACTGGAGGCGGCAGGGGCTTCCCACGGCAGCTTGCCCGTGACCTGGGCAGCATGCCCGCCCTGGCCGGCCAGAGCACTGGCTTGCGTTTTGTTGGCAAGGCATTGTTTCAGATACGGATCACTGATTCCATCTGCAGCTGAGCCTAAAGACCAGCATGATGATGGTGGCCCAGTCTCCCTGTAAACTCTGACACTGACCACACTGGGAGCCCTGGAATAGCTCCCAGAATTGTGGAGCGGCCTCTGGCAGGGGCTGCCACAGAGAAGAAAGGGCTCTTTTTCTGCAGCCCGGATACGTGAGGGCCCCTGTGCCAGGCTTCCCACTCCCAGCGTGGCTTCCGTTCTAGGTGGGAGAGGTCTATCGGCAGCTGCACACAGCTATGAACCAGGAGCCGGTGAAGGAGAACATCCCATACTCCTGGGCCAGCTTGGCCTGCGTGAAGGCCCACCACTACGAAGCCCTGGCCCACTACTTCACAGCCATCCTGCTCATCGACCACCAGCGTAAGGCTGGGCGGCTTGGGGCTCCGGGCTTTGGTCAGGGCTGCAGGGTTGTGGCCTCTGGGTGACACTGAGCTGAGCAAGAGATTTCTGCCTGCCTGAGAGATGCTCAACAGCCTGGGGGCAGAGGGTGGGCGTTACACGTGGGCCCAGGCAGCTGTCACACAGGGTGGGATTAGGGGTGATGTGGTACTGCTGTGGAGGGGGAGAGGGTAGCGTTTCTTCTGCCTCGAGTGGGGCTGACAGCTTCATGGAGATGATACTTTCACCTGGAATCTAGGACCAGGGCTAGATCACGGAGATACTCACCTCAAACACAAAATCTAAGGGGATGCCCATGAACTCAGTAATTGAGATAATGTTTTAACATGTAATTGTAGGTGAATCAAAACTGAGGCAAAAATCCATGGTGATTAAAATTTAAAAGAAGACACCGTAAAACTTTAAATGAAGACACCGGTTGGGACTTCCTTGGAAGTCCAGTGGTTAAGACTCTGTGCTTCCACTTCATGAAGCACGTGTTTGATCCCTGGTCAGGGAATTAAGACCCCACATGCTGTGTGGCGTGGTCAAAAACAAATTAATAAAAGAAAGTGAAGATGCAGATAATAACAGTGGTATGCTGAGCCACATTGGAGCATGAAACAAAGGAAATTTGATGTTCATCATGAATATTTTTGCATTAATTTTGATACTTAGGAAATTGTATCAAACTATCATATATATCTTGGTGGCTGGGTTTAGAGCACCTGCTTAAATTTTCAGCCTAGGGTGAATGCCTCACTCTCCTCCCCCTAGTCTTGGCTCTGATCTGAGGTTGTAGGTGGGAAAGGGACTTTTGTTGCAATTCGTGCTCATCAAGGCTGCCCTCCAAGTAATGGAAAGGCCATCCTCTGGGGCCAGACTGCCTGGGTTCATAGCTCAGCTCTGTCATTTACTAGCTAGTGATCTTGGGCAAGTTACTTAGCTGCTCTGTGCCTCAGTTTTCTCATCTATAAAATGGGAATATGAAGAGATCCTATCTCACAAGCTGTTGTGAAAACTAAGTGCCTCTGTGCAAAGCTATATGATGCTTCATATATGGAAGGCTCTCTGTGTTAGCTGCTCCTGCTGGGATGATTATAGTCTTTTGAGCGGGACTAGTCAGGTAAACCAATAGGCATGCTCAATGCTTCAGTCATGGAGGTAGGAACACAAATGGGGCAGAGGTTGGAGTCCTTGGTATAGTCATGGAGGTTCCTCCGAGGCAGGCATTGCCATCTGAGTTAGACTTGGGACTCTGAGGGGGACTTTTCCAGTGGCATGAGGAGGGAGAGGACAGCTGGAGTGAGAACAGGATCTGACTGGGTCCTGGAACGGAGGCTGTTGAGGTAGCGGTGGGTGGTTTGGTGAGGTTAGGAATGGACATGTACCAGGGAGGGTGCGGGCAGGGAGGCCCTTGGAGGTTTAAGGCGGGGCTGTGCTTGGCGGTTCGTGAGATGGGTGACTGGGAGGAGGCAGAGATCAGGGGCTTGGAGCCAAATCATGAGCCCCTGGAGTGAGGCTGGCCCCCCTGCACAAAGACCTCGGGCTGGATTACCTGGCTGTGGCCAGGAGTGGGAAGGAGGTCTGTTATCCCAAGTGCCTTGTCAAGCTGGGGATGTAGCTGAAAGCAGGATTTCTCTGGGTCTGTGGAGCCGTGTATAGAGGCTGCACCACGGCCATGAGAAAGGATTGGTCTTGCGGTTCCCATTGCAGTGAAGCCTGGTGAAGATGAGGACCACCAGGAGAAGTGCCTGTCCCAGCTCTACAGCCACATGCCGGAGGGACTGACACCCTTGGGGACCCTGAAGAATGTTCACCAGCGCCAGCTGCTGGGTGCGTGTTGGCTCTCCTGCACCCTTCCTCCCTTGTGTCCCGTCTGACCCTTCCAGATGCTCCCACTCACTGACAACCCCAGATAGGTTGCCAGGGCAGGGCCTGGGGAGTAGGTCTTCTGAGTCATTGTGGCCACTCTGGATTCAGAAACCAGGAGGCATAGTCCTCTAGCCTCAGCAGGCTTCCAGAGCTGTGTTCTCATGGGTTCTGTGTGCGCCCAGCCCTCCCACAGTGGAGCCAGAGCTTTGGCAGTCTTCCAGCTCCCTAGTGGTCCAAGGAATGGTCCTTGGTCATCCTATTCTGGAAGCACTCATTTTGTAGGCCACACTTAAGAACCGATAATGAATTGTCCTAGTTTGGTCTCAAACAGATCTCAGAGCAAGTTTTCTGTGTCCAAATCTGAGTTCTCCTACCACTCAGACTTGCCCCCCATCCCACACATGCACTTTCCCCATCTCAGTGATGGTGACTCCATCTTTCTAGGTTTGCAGGCCAGAAACCTAGGACTCACTCTTTACCTTCATCTTTCTTTCTCACCCATCTTTGATTAGCAAATCTTGTTGACTCTACCTAGAAAAATATCCCAAATCTGATCACTTCTTACCTACCACCCTGGTCCAAGCCATGCTTATGTGGTGCCTGGTTAATAGACATTGAGTCACTTAAATCTCACTCAACCCTATGAGATAGATGTGGTATTATCTCCAGTTTTCATTTGAGGAAAGAGAGGTCCAGAGAGGTCACACAGCTTGCCCAGCTTTCTACCAGGCGCCCTCATGCTCTCTTCTCACCCAGAGAAGGATAGGAGTCCTCACCTGTGCTCTCTGGCCTCATTCTCCATCCTTCTCTGCAGCCTTCACTCTCCCCAGCGAAACTTCCAAGCCCCTTGTTGTCCTTAAACACTCAGGCATGCTCCTGTCCCAGGGCCTTTGCACTTGCTGCTTTTCTTCTAGGAATACTTCAGGGCTCGACTTAAGTTAACCTCCTAAAACGCCTTTTCTGATCACACATCATAGAAGGGCGACTCCTCATTCCCCATCTTCTCAATTACTATATCTGCCTATTATTTTTGTTTCTGCTTTATTTTTCTCCAGAACCTTAATGCCGCATGACCCATTATACATTTCTTTGCTTGTTATTTTAACTCAATGAATATAGAGGCTAGCTTTGGCTTTATCTCTAATGCTTAGAACATTTGGTAAATGTTTGCTGAATGATAGTTCTAGAGACACAAGTGAGCATACTGCACACACATTTCAGAGGGACTGAAGCCTTCCAGGCAGATCCTTCAGGAAAGAGAATGTCCACCTTTCTGGGCAGATCCTTGGGCACTCAGGCTCTCCGTGAAGTACTCACGTTGCATCTGTTACATGTGACCGGTGGTGTTGGTTTTCTGTGGGCAGGGAAATCCCATCTGTGCCGAGCCGTTACCCACCACGATGAGTCCATGAGGGAGGCCAGCCTGTGCAAGAAGCTCCGCAACATCGAGGCACTGCAGGAGGTGCTGTCTGCGGCGCGCCAGCGGTCCCAGCTTAAGTACTCTCAGCTCCGGGAGGACGATGACCTCCTGAACTTGACCGATGCTCCTGACATCGTCTGTGAGTGGCGTGGGTGCCAGTGCAGAGTGCGCTGCATGAGAGGCAGGGCTGCTCAAGGGCTCCTCTTGCCCTGGAGTCCTTACCTTCTCATTCTCAGATCTGGGGCCTCCTTTATGGTCTTTGTTGACCCTTGAGTGGCAGCTGACCCCCTTCTGCCCCCTCATATTGCCACCTGTGATGTCAGGGTCCTGCCACCTTGGTTGTGCTCCGACTTTCCTTCCCCCTCTTCGCTGACTGCCTTGCCCAATCCCAGTCTCCCCTCTTGGCATTCTTGAGGGTCTCCTCGCCCTGGTTTCCTTCCTTTAGATTCCTTTCCTTGAAGTCTCATGACCTCCTCTGGGGTTGTAGCCATTCCTGATAGTCAGGAGACCCCAGGAACTGCTTTTTACCTTGACATTTTCCCTGTGCTCCATACCCACCCACATACCACCACTGTAGTGAAAATCTGCACTTAGCTATCTGTCTGTTACCTCCGACTGCGTGATTTGAAAGCCACCTGCATCTTTATTCCTCCTCCCAGGCTTGCTCGGGGAAGGTGTTGTTTCATTGGTCTGTGTGTCTGTGTTTGTGCCCATGCTATACTGTTTTGATTACTGTAACTTCATACTATAATTGAAATCAGGGAGCATGATTTCATGCTGGAGGTCTAGCTTTGTTCTTTTATCTCAAGATTGTTTTGGTTATTTGGGATCTTTTGTGGTTCTATACAAATTTTAGAATTATTTGTTCTAGTTCTGTTAAATATGCCATTGGATTTTTGATAGTGATTGCATTGAATCAGTAGATTGCTTTGGATATTATAACAATATCCAAATGTGTATGTGTGTGTATATATATATATATATATATATATATATATAAAACAATTGGACATTTTAGCAATATAACTTCTCTAGTCTACAGACATGGAATATTTTTCCATTTATTTGTGTTTTCTTCAGTTTCTTTTATCACTGTCTTATACTTTGCAGTATAGAGATCTTTCACTTCCTTGGGTAAATTTATCTCTGTGTATTTTATTATTTTTGATGTAATTGTAAATTAGATTGCTTTCTTAATTTCTCTTTCTGATAGTTTGTTATTTGTGAATAGATATACTGGATTTGTTTATATAATGGATTTCTGTCTGTTGATTTCGTATTCTGCAACTTTACTGAATTCATTCATTAGTTCACATATAGTCCATGGGTTTGCACAGAGTCAGATATGACTTAGCTACTGAACAACAATTAGGGTTCTCTGTTTGTAGTATTATGTCATCTGCTCATGGTGACAGTTTTACTCCTTTCTGATTTGGATGCCTAATTTTTTCTTTTTTCCTTTCTAATTGCTGTGGCTAGGACTTCTGCTGCTACTGCTGCTAAGTCACTTCAGTCATGTCAGACTCTGTGCAACCCCATAGACAGCAGCCTACCAGGCTCCCCGTCCCTGGGATTCTCCAGACAAGAACACTGGAGTGCTCTAGTACCATGTAAAATAAAAGTTGTAAGAGTGGGCATCCCTGTCTTGTTCCTCCATCTTAGAGGAGAACTTTTCAAGGCTTGTCATATGTGGCCTTTATTATGTTGAGGCTTGTTCCCTATACCCACTTTGTTGAGGTGTTTTTTTTTTTTAATCATAAATAGATGCTGATGAGTTTGTTTTAGATTCCACATATAAATGAGATTTTGTACCCCCAGCACTTTCTAACCATCTCTAAGGTGTTGAGCACTGTCTTGAGTTTAGAAATATGGAAATAAACTGGTTAGTTGCTGCAGCCCTTGGGGAGGTAGTGGTCAGTTCTGCCCTGAAGGGCAGGAGTTGGGAGGTAGATGGTTGCCTGGGGAGGTGACCTTACAATTAAAAATGACTGGACTCTTTCCAGGAGTTAGAAGAAAGAGAATGAAGTAGCCCAATTGAGGGAACCCCCCTTTGCCCAAGCCCTCTCCCACCCTACTCCCTACACCTCTGTCCCCAGTCTCTGAAGTTCCGCCCCATTTTCAGGGACAAGCGTCTAGAGACAGAACCCTTCTCAAGCTAGAATCCTGAGTTTGTCAGCAGTAAAGTTGGCTAATGTCTGTTGAGGATCTGTGATCTGCCAAGGAGTGGGGGATGGACAGGGAGGCCTGGTGTGCTGTGGTCCATGGGGTCGCAAAGAGTCGGACACGACTGAGTGACTGAACTGAACTGAGGAACAACATGAAGCCTCAGATGCATACAGAATTTCATTCTACTCGTTCTCAGCCTCATTGTAAAGGTGAGGCAGTGCAGGCTGAGAGAGATCAAAGTCTTTGCTCCAGATGACCAAGATGGTTGGTGGAAACAAGAATGCACTCAAGAATTCTCCTTTATGGACGCAGGCTACTTCCTTGGCAGCCTTGCCCATGCAGTGCGGCCTGTGGCCCCGGGGTAGAGGCAGCCTCCATAGGAGGAGGGAGATGCAGAGCTCCTGGTGCGGTTTTCTGGGTGAGATTTCTGCTGGTGAGATTGTCTTGTAGTCGATGAGCAGCCTGCCTGGCCCAGTGCTGTGAAACAGAAAGAAACCACAGGGTCATCCTGTGATACAGAGGGTCGGCCTTCTGGCCATTGCCAGTCTTCTTCCCCAGATTTTCTTTTTTTTATATATATATTGTTTTTCATGTACTCTTAGCCTGCACTGGGATCCTGTGATAAACACTGACTAGCCTCGTGGGAAGGGTTGGCTTGTTGTCGTTCAGTTGCTGAGTTGTGTCCGGCTCTTTGTGACCCCATGGACTCAGGATGCCAGGCTTCCCTGTTCTTCACTATCTCCCTGAGTTTGCTCAAACTCATGTCCGTTGAGTCAGTGATGCCATCCAACCATCTCATCCTCTGTCACTCCTTTCTCCTCTTGCCCTCAGTCTTTCCCAGCATCAGGGTCTTTTCCAATGAGTCATCTCTTCACATCAGATGGCCAAAAGTGTTGAAGCTTCAACTTCAGCATCAGTTCTTCCAATGAATATTCAGGATTGATTTCCTTTAGGATTGACTGGTTTGATCCCCTTCCAGTCCAAGGGACTCTCAAGAGTCTTCTCTAGCATCACAGTTCAAAAGCATCGATTCTTCAGTGCTCAGCCTTGATCCAAGTCTATGGCGCTTAGACATCCAGATCTTGTGGTCCAAGTTTCACATGTGTACATGACTGCTGAAAAAACCATAGCTTTGACTGTACGGACCTTTGTCGGCAAAGTAATGTCTCTGCTTTTTAATATGCTCTCTAGGTGTCATAGCTTTTCTTCCCAGGAGCAAGCGTCTTTTAATTTCATGGCTGCAGTGCCATGAATATGGTGGTGGAGCTATTTAGCTACTGATGCATGTGATTTGGCAACCCCACTTCTCACTGTGAAATCTTCACATTGCATGTTAATAATGAAAAGAGGAAGCACGTCTTGCCCAAAACTTAATGTTGAAAGCATGGTATTTCCCCAACAGCCACACCTGAAATGTAAGTTACTTCTCAGTAGGATTTTATGAGTATCAGAGGATGTCCGCTAGAACAGGGGTCCCTAGCCCCTGGGCCTCAGACCAGTACCAGGCTATGGCCTGTTAGGAAACAGGCCCCCCAGCAAGAGGTAAGCAGGGGGCGAGCCAGCAGTCTTACATGTATTTATAGCCGCTCCCCATCACTTGCATTACCGCCTGAGCTCCATCTCCTGTCAGATCAGCCACAACATTAAATTTTTGTAGGAGCTTGAATCCTAACCCTAAAGTCAAGGCAGAGTATCCTGAGGTTGCCATAAAAGAGAAATAAAGTGCCTAATAAGTGTAGCACACTTGAATCATCCTGAAACCATCTCTGCCCCCTGATCCATGGAAAAATTGTCTTCCACGAAATGGGTCCCTAGAGCCAAAAAGGCTGGGGACTGCTGCACTAGAATGCAAATAAGCTCCCTTGAAGGCAGGGAGTTTGTCTTATATCACTATCTGTCCCAGCCCCAGAGTGGGGTATAGCTTATAGTAGATACCCAAATGGACTTAGGCCTGAGGTTTCAAAAACAACTTTCAATTACAGAATCACTTATGCTTTTACTTTTAACCTTCTGTTCCAGCTAAAACTGAGCGAGAAGTTGAAATTATACTCCCACAGTTCTCTAAAGTGACAGTAACGGACTTCTTCCAAAAGCTGGTATGTTGAACATTTATTTCATCATGACTTGAGGGGAAGGCTTTTTTTGTAAGTTGCAAGTATGCAGAGATGCTATATGACATAATTTTGTTTTAAATGTGTCGATCTTTTAGAGAAAATGGCAATGAACGTTCTTGTATGACTTGGTAGCGCAGATGATTGCAGATGGTATCATGAGTCTCTTGACCAGGGCCGAATAAGATCTGTAAGGATGACAAGGCGTCATTTCCTTTAGCTTTCAAGTGCCTGACTCAGCCTTCAGATCCTAACCTAACGATGCTCTGTTCCCAAGGGTCCTTTATCTGTGTTTTCGGCTAACAAGAGATGGACGGCTCCCCGAAGTATTCACTTCACTGCAGAAGAAGGGGACTTGGGGTTCACCCTGAGAGGAAACTCCCCAGTTCAAGTCCACTTCCTGGATCCGTACTGCTCTGCTGCGGTGAGCATGGGCCCTTCTAGATCGGAAGCAAAACTCACTGGCACCTTTTCAGGCAGTCAGGTTAGTTAAGTGTTAGGTGCTCAGTCATGTCTGACTCTTTGTGACTTTATGGACTATAGCCCGCCAGGCTCCCCTGTCATGGGATTCTCCAGGCGAGAATACTGGAGTGGGTAGCCATTCCCCTCACCAGATCTTCCCAACCCAGGGATAGAACCTGCAGGCAGATTCTTTACCATCTGAGCTACCAGGGTAAAGAGTGCTGTCCACACAAATATACTGGGGTGATTTGATTTAGGGCTCTTCTAGGTAAAAGGCCTGGTTTTATGTGAAAGGCCTTTCATACCTTTCTTGTCCAAAGAGAAACAGATTAATTTTTGCCCTTTTTTCTTTTAAATTGGAGTATAATTGCTTTACAATGTTGTGTTAGTTTCTGCTGTACAACAAAATGTATCAGCTATTTGTATTCATGTATCCATCTGTCTTGGGCCCTGCCTCCTACACCCTCCACACCCACCACAATTTTTGCCTTCTTGAAGTTAACTTATGCAGATAACTATTTTGTCAATGAACTTGGGAACTACTTCAGGGATTTCAGTGAACAGAACGTTGACCTGTATTGAAATCATATATTTTTTTAGGAGGCAGGAACCAAGGAAGGGGATTATATTGTTTCCATTCAAGATGTGGATTGTAAGTGGCTGACGCTGAGTGAGGTTATGAAAATGCTGAAGAGCTTTGGCCAGAATGACATTGAGATGAAGGTCGTGAGCCTCCTGGATGCCACATCGTCCATGGTGAGTGCTGATGCCCCCTGGCAGTAAATAGCAATGGGGAGTGAAGTCAGGGTGAGTCCAGTCTCAGAGGTTTTTACCAGGTCCCCTGCCTCCTGCAGGCATTTGTAACATGCCACAAATGACTGAGCTCCTAAGTTTGTCATCACGGAGAATGTGTTCAACTTGGGTCAGAGAAATCACTGGAAAGCTTTTTTCAAAAAAAAATCTTAAAGATAAGTGAACCAATTGATCTATCTTTTTGATTAAATTCTTTTCCATTGCAAAAGTGATACATACTTATGGTTTAAAAATATACATATTCAAATGGTACCAAAGGTGTGTGGAAGATGCTGTTCTCAGGAGTGTTAGCACTTTCCTGTGAGATCTTGGGACGTGTCTGAGCCCATGCAAGTTCACATGCACAGTTCTATTCTTTTGTGTCCCCAAGGAGGAGGAACTGTCGCATTCACGCTCTTCTGTACTCACTGCATTTAATTTTGTACATTGGATACTTCTGTTTAGAACAGTATGCATATATTCATTCAGCAACTATTGATTGGGCATCAGTTGTGTGCCAGGCCCTTCTCAGGTGTCAGAGCTCCAGCTGAAATAAGATATGGTCCTACCCCACAAAGCTGGCACTAAATAAGTAAAGGTAGTTGTGATTTTGGTAAGTGCTGTGAAGGAAATAACATGTGTAATGAGCTAGGATGATTGGGGCTGGGAGGGGCCCCTGGGCAGGGCTGCACTGAGGCTTGAGTGTCAGGAGGAACTAGCCATGTGAAGAGGTATAAACAAAGCATATGGGGCCTTCCCTAGTGGTCCAGTGGTTAAGACTCTGCGCTTCCAATGTAGTAGGTGCGGGTTCAATCCCTGGTTGGGGAACTAAGATCCCACATACCACGCAGCATAGCATGCACACCCTCCCACCCCAAGAAAAAAGA